>OVAN01004789.1:0-24971 GCA_900406275.1 Anastatica hierochuntica
GCAACTTCAAGAAGTTTCACTCGATTCATTTGATCAGCCACTGTTTAAGCCATAGTAATCTGATCATCATCATCACAACTCTTGAAGTGCATCAAGGGACAAGATCCTCCCATCTAGGATCATACCAGAGGGACAAGGATAGATCGACCATTATCCCAAGATCGATCGATCCTTGTCCCGATTACACAACATATATCGCAACTCTCTCAGGTATGGGCTCATCATTTTCTTTCAAACCAAAACGAAAAAATCACCCTAGATTTCAATTTTCTTCAATTCTTCACGGATCTGAGTCATTTTTGAGTATAAATTCAAGAGAATTTCATCCTCTATCTTTTTATCCGATTAGATTCCGAAAAATCGAAGGTATATGTCCGCAATCTCAACTAGCAGATTTTTGAGAGAAATTTGGGAACTTTTGGTTTCTTGAATTTTGATCAATATTTGGTTCTTGAATGATCTTATACACATGTTTTAAGATGTTTAGAAGTAGGATTGCTCCTAGATTTAGCGTTTTATGGATTGAACTTGGTGATTTTTTGATTTCGCGTTTTGTACACAAGATTTTTGCGATGATGCATGTTCTTCATGATTTATCAAACCCGGACAGAGGCCTAGCACTTCCAGAGCATATCAGTAGTTCTCTTTACTTTTCTTTTCATTTCTGTTTTATTTTTCTTGTTATTTAGACTGTTATTTTTATTTGCTACTTACTCCTTCCTTGGATTTGTTTCACACCGAGACGGTGTATGATAAGTCTGGGGGAGGTTACTTATGCTTTTTCTTTTTCTTTTGGTGTTGTTTGAGTCTTTTTGATGTTTTTATTGAGTCAGTTTTTTGATTGTTTATACTTCAGGATGATTTCAGACTATTATCTCTGCGCATTGCACTTATTTATATTCTCATTGACTTTTAGCGCAGGCAAACCAGAATAACTCATCACCAAATTCCACACCGGAAATCTCTGGAACTCAGAGATTTGTCAAATATGTCATTAACTCTATTTTATTTGACCTATTAATGAACTTAATTACTTTGATCCAAGAACTTGAAATCAGGAATCAAACCCATCTTTTAGGATTACATCCTTATTTTTCTACCATTCTTTTTGGTAATCCTGAGTGACCAGACTCATCTTTAGTATGACAACACACCCTTACCTTATCTCATTGAATCTCCATGCATTTATTTTTTATCTTATATGCACACATGTGTAAAAACAATGGAGAGAATAGGGTAGACATGATCCTTCTAATTGCTTAGTAAGGATTGAACAATTTATGTGGTATAGACACGGTTTTGAGTGTCTGATTTCTCGGTATTAGGCGTTTTGGTGGTTTAGATGGATATTTTGCATTTCTTCATGTTGTATGGGTGTTTTAAAATTTAAAAACGTCATTGATATGTTAATTTCTACCTGATTTTCGTTCTTTGAAAAAATTTAAAAAAAATCGAAAATTACTTTCTTTTTCTTCATATCTGGTTTAGAAATTAGCATTTGCATATTATTTTGTTGATTTGATTCACCCTAAAGTTTGTACGTATTTGGCTTACTTTTGATTGGTGGTTTGTACTTGGGTAGTTAGGGGACATGGATATCAATATACTCTTTTTCTCCTGCGATTTTGCATAATGTGTTGCATCCTGGCGCAGTTTTTGATACCCGAAACACTCTAAGCCTCACCACTAAATGCCTTGAATACGTAGCCTTATTTTCTTATTACGAGTTCGTTAGTGAAAAAGTTTCACGCCTATCTAGAATGAATGTAGAGAGTTATTAACATGGATGCTGAGTTTAAATGTTCAGATTTTAGAGTATGGATGGGGTTGGGAGGTCATGCGGCGATTCTTGGGGAGAATGTTCTAACTGTTAAGAGTTTATATGCTTAGCGAAGGTATTGCAGAGTAAGGTTTTCCGATAGCATATAATCCATTTGGTTTTCAAACTTCTTTTCCCATAGGCTTAATCTTTTGTCTTTTACTTGAGGACAAGCAAAGATTCAAGTCTGGGGGATTTGATTTCTTAGTATTTTAGTCATTTTTATTACGGTTCTTACTCGAGATTTATGGATTTTAGTATGTATTCGGATCTCTTTGGCGCGGATTTATGTTCTTTGGTGTTTTTACAGGAATCAAGCTTAGATGTGCGGAAAGATTGCATTTTGGAGGAATTTCAAGCATCGAAGGAAGTTTTCTTGAAGGCTAAAATATCCAAACAGATGGACAAAGGTCGATCGGTCCTAGTCTCAAGATCGATCGATCCCTATCCCGTTTCTCGGACCGATTTTACGAAGAACCAAACCGAAGTTATCGTGAACCGGATTTTCTAACTAAAACCTAAACTCGTGTTTCCTTTTTCATTATGCTATCTTCTGAGTTTTTGAGAGAGAGAGAGAGAGATTTGTAACCTAAGGAGAAGAATCATCTTCCGTACTTCGAATCTGAGAAGAATTTTGAACCTTTACTCTTTATTTTTGATCAATACAATGATGTCTCTCTCTGATTTGATTTGTGTTCGTTCTCTGATCATGAGCGAGTAGTTTATTTGTTGGGTTTAGGGTTCTCGCATAGGGATTCATGAACTGTTGACATAGAATTTTACTATTAGGGATATTAACAATTGGATCTTCATCTAGGATTTTTCGTAATGCATGAAATTAAATTGATCACTTAGTTTATGATCTTAGGTTTTTTAACACCTGGAAAGTGTTTGTTTAAATGCGTGAAAGAATTCTAAATGAGCAATTCATTTTAAGCCAATGGAAGTTGATGTTTAAGTGAATTGTTAACCTGTCATGATTAGAATCTGAGTGTCAACGGAAGTTAATCTCGACGTTTCTAATACATAGAGAATTGATAATGTGGAAGTATATAAGTTCTACATTAGTGTTTGAGTTCAACACGGTTTAAAAAATGTTCCCTAGTTAATAATTCGAGTCCTCAATGAAATGTTTCCCTGAGAATACCCAAAGCACAACTCTTCTTTGCTTGATTTACAACCCCGTTGTTGCTTGCTTGCTTACTTTTTTCTGAATTTCGATTTAATGCATCTCTTATAAGACATCTTTTTTGCTTTGGCTCGCTATTTGATATGAAATTCTATGTGCTGCCTTTTGCTCTCTGTGGCTTCAATCCCTAACCACTACATCGTACTTCTACGTGCTTGTAGTGTTATCTCAGGCGAAAACCTGAGCTATTAGAGCTCTATTCGCATCTCTAATGGTCTCGAAAGCATGAACACCTCTACTGTCTCAGAAGTTGAGAAGTCATTGTCTTCAATTCTGAATTTGTGGAGATTCTGTAGAAGAATTGGATGCTTGCACATTTCAATCCTAAGTTGGACCACTATTGGCTTCCGGCACATATTTAATCATGAATATCCCAATTACGACAGTGTCTAAAGAAAGTTGTACTTATAGTCGATACCATTAAAGAAAATGCTCCATAGGTTTCCTTCAGATAAACCATGGTTCGGGCAGTCTTTTTTGTACTCCTTGAATATTTCCATTGCTTCATAAAAAGATTCAGTAGGTCCTTGTTGAGAGACCAAATTATGCTCTGAATAGAACTCGATATTTGCTTAGTGTAGACTTGGTTTAGGAAGGCTCCTTCGTATTAGTCCCAAGTAGTAATGGATTAATGTTGAAGCAACTTCATTTTTCTAAAGAGCTTTATCATTAAATGAGAATGTGAAGAGCTTGCGCTTGAAGTAATCCAGTAGAACTCCATATGTGAGAGCATAGTGCTACATATCTCCTCAAATGTATCGATATGGTCAAGAGGATGCTCGGTGGGTAATCCATGGAATTGGTTTTGCTTCACCAAGGCTATGATTTGAAGATTAGTCTCAAAATCATTCCTTTGAGGTTAGGGAGGATCAATTTGATTCCTATCCAAGAAGAATACATTGGAAGAATCGAAGGCTCCAATTGTATGAGACTTGAGAAGTTGATTTTGTTAAGCTCTACATTTAGGTCACTGATTTTGAGGCAAACCTTGGTTAAGTAAGGCTTGAAGTAGTTGTGGGAGCTATTGTATGCCCACTAAATTCCCACCTAGAATTTGTTAATGATTATCCACTCGAACATGTACGTTTCCTATTTCGAGGTTGTTTGGCAAAATATAGACGACACCAGGATGTCCTTGAAGTCCACCAACAGCGCAAAGTTTTGCTGGGTTTCTTTGTAGGCGAAAGCAAGTCCATGTTCAATAGCTTCATCTCATTGTCCAACGAGAATGGTTGGATCATTTACAAGGAATAGATGTCAATGAGGAGGTCTTTGGTTCAGATTTTCCAAGCACTTAATCTCTCTCTCTCTCTCTCTCTTTTGTCTACTTAACGTCGTTCTAAGAAAATCTCCTATGCATAAAACCTAAAAGAAAAACGAAAAACATAAAACTGAAAATAAAAACATTATATACTAGAATCATTGTAAAAAATTGTAGGTAATGAAACAACTCCCCGACAACGGTGCCAGAAAGCTTGATGCAGTTTGAAGTTTCACGAGAACACGACACTACATCTGCAAGCACCCTATGTTGTTGTTGTACTTCTGATCTCGATCCCACGAGGACCTAGATCAGACACAACAAATTCTGGATATGACATAAGCTAGAATAGGAAATAAAAGTAATTTTGTGAGTGAAATAGAAATGACAGAAGAAAAAGGAAAGTTAAAGGGTTTTGAATAAAGAGGGAAAAGCGTTAGGTATTTCAAAAATTTGCAAAGAATTATGCATCGAAGAAATCGTAATGTCTAGAGGTTAGAATTAAGCAATGTCTAGAACTTGAAAACACTAATTTAGATCCTCTCCACTTTGAGGTTCGAGATTATATTCCTAATCAACTAAGGGACTCGACTTTCGCACGATCCTTACACAAGTGAAACATGCATTACATTCATACAAGTTTCGATAAGTTCACCGAGCTCAGGTGTTCTACTTTCGAAGCCACCTTGCATCCGTAATAATATTTATGGATCGAATCCATAGGGATTAGCAATCACACTTAGAACTTATATGATTTTGGACTAAGCTAAGAACAAGATATCCAAGGGTGTTGTCACTGTTGTTATTTTTTTTTTATGGTTTTATAAAATCAAATGAACCTACTCTATATGATAATTGACAAAGGATAGATCAATGAAAAGATATGCATCAAACAACAAAAAGTTAAAGTAAAAAAGCATGAGTTAAAATTCGACTAGGGGCATAATATTTTGGTGTAGAACACAACCACGAAGGTAGATCCTCTCCACTTTCGAGGTTCGGGATTCTATGTCTAAACACCAAGGACGTCGTCCTTTGGATGGTCGTGTAGTGAATAAACACGCATTAATTCGAGCAAGATAGATTGTTCACTATTTTAAGTCAATCTACTTTCGAAGCCTACGAGATTCTACAAAATTCAAGATTTTGGAATACATACAACTATAGATCTATTCACAAACCAGCTTCGTATGTGAACAACATTAAAGTATGAGCAAAGAAGACAACGTTATTGATAAAAACTTATCGAATAGTAAGCCTATTCAAGTAAACTCATTGACTCCTTCTAATCTACTGTATAACATGCAGACTAAAATATTAAAAACATGTAAACACGAAATCAATCATTGCAGCAAGCAATATCAAATCAAAGGGACAATGGTAGATAATACCGAATGATGGAAGAAATATGGATGTATTGAGGCGAGTTGGGTCCATTTGAGGCTACAAGGCGCACGACCCCAAAGGGTGTTGTCCCTGATTCCTTAGGCACATATTTGATCTAAGACTTAAACAACTCTCTTTAAAAAAAGCTTAAAGCAACTATTTATAGTAGATTAAAATGTGTAAAATTAGGCCTTACGCCCTCCAAATGTTAGGCTTTGTGCAAAGAGATCTTGAGTTGAGTTCTTAGGCATGAAAAGGTTTGGAAAAGATCACTTAATTCTTGAGAATTTCTGGTTTGAAACCCAAATGGTCTTCCTTTTGTTTTGGCCTTTCTACGCATCCTTCATCTGCGAGATAGCAGAACAAGTCTTCAGTAAAATTCGGGTAACTCTTTTTCTACTGCTCCAAATGATGCGAGACCACCTTTATCTTAAATAACGGTGTTATCAACTCCCCTAGATATAGCTTCTAGCTCCTCCACAAACTGAGAAAACGAAGAATAGAGAAGAAGTTTGAAAACTTTAAAACTAACCTGGACTTTCGGAACTTATTAGTGAGTTTAAGTATCAAAGTACACTAATACTAGAGGTAACATTAGATAGAACCTTCAGTATAACTACAATTCTAGCAACGTCCCCAATTCAGCCATGACCAACAAGAGTGACCCAGGATCTTCGTCACCACTCCTAATATCTACAAGTCTAACAACATTCCCAATTCAGTTTATTCGACGAAGTATCGATCAAAGAACACATAGACTTAACTCAATCAAGATCCTAACATTTCACAACCCCTAATCGGTTGCTTTCCTCTTCCTTATTCACTTTTAAGTGCTTTTTAGAGGCAAATATTTCCCTACTTTTTTGGGGTACCATTTTACTTTTTCTATCGGCCTCTGAGAATTGATTTTTAGGGTGATTTTATTTTTTATCTATCTTTTTATTATTATTTTTTTCTTTTAAGCATGTTTGGACCTATTGGCTCATTCATTGCCTTACATAATAAAATCCACCAAATATAAACAATCATTTTGAGGATTTATTATTAAAAGGAAAGAGGGGGGAACCAACCACTAATGTTTTCGAATCTGAAGAGAAGTTTGATTCAATGAATACCAAGCCCCAAAAAAAGAAAATTAAGTTCATTAAGTGTTGAATGGCTTAAGATTACCCGAATATCAACTGATATGGTGCCTTGATTAGTTGATCCACATAGACTTTTGCCGAATAGTAAAACTACAGTCAAGCACTGACACTATGGACACTAGTCCTTAATCACTTGTTTAGTTCAAATTCTAGCTTGTTTCCATACTGTTTTGACTCAATAAAAATGTTTTTGTTTTGAAACTTTCTGAAAACGACTTAAAAATCAAGAAAAAGGATCATTAGTAACAACCAGAATCCCCCATACTTAACTTATACCGTCTCGATGTAAAATCAAGTGAGAAAGGTACTGAAAACTAATTTCAAAGAGAGGGAATAGGATTTAGTAGGCCGCAAGTTGAAAATATGGAGAGTTTGGCGGCCATTTTTGATGTTTCGGTAAACCGAAATGAAGAGCAATGATTCGTTTTTGTAATCCGGGAAGACTGCTCTGACTAAAATGAAAACTTACTAAAAATAGCAAATTTTGTTAGTAAAAATGAACTATAAATGTTAAAACTCATACCAATATTGTTGTGGCCGAAAGCGGTTTGTTCGGAATACTCGGTTTGGCTCATCTTGATAAGAAATTGAGCTGGTGCGATCCGGACCACTCCAAGGCTGGCGTTTCTTGAGAAACACCTTGTGCATATGCTACTAAATAGTAAATTGTTAATTTGACTTATTGGTTTGCTTGGCGGAGATTGTTTTTTCCGTGGCCAAGTTTTTCTTCAGTTTCTGACCAATCCGGCGCTCTAAAGTGAATATAAGCGCTCCCAAATCTTCTTTGGATATTATTCATGAAATTGACACTTTATTTGCATGTTTTCAGCAGTAGGACTTGGTTTAACTCTTAGAAAGAGTTTCATAAAAAATAAATTTGTCGGTTTTGTGTCTCGTTGAGCCAAAAATTGATGAAGATCTTCGCATGCCTGTTTCTCATGTGTTTTCTGGAATTAATTGATGATGTTCAGCTGGTGTGGAAGTTGGTTTGGCATAGATTTATCTTTAGGTGCTCCAGTTGTGGTTTTTGTTCCTTTGATCACATCTTTGAGCCTTTAACTGTAGATGTGGAATAACTCCACCTTGGCTAGATCACTCGTAGCTTCAAAATAATCTTCATTCTGAACACAATAATTCTTGGCATGAATTGAAATTAAAGTTCTTTCTTGGAGTTCCTTTAAAGTCCAAATTCCTGCAATTTTTCCTCCATAGGCTCACGTTTGTGTTTAAGGGTCATTGAGCGGTTTCAAAGCTTTGAAATGTCCCTTAGATTTTCTTTGAGGTGCTGCAAAAAAAGTGGGTTCATTTTGTGCTTGGCTGAAATCAAATGGCTAAGATGCAAGAAATTGCTCGGTTTAGTCTCCTTGTAGATTCAAGTGAATATCCTTGTAACACATCAGTGTGGAATGACCCATGGATACCAGATACGCGGCCACGACCAGCACATGGACCGGAAAGTGATTGGCACCCTACACTTGAGGTGCATCATTTAATAGATCCCACAACAAGGCAGTGGCGTGTACCACTTCTACGGTAGTTGATGGTACCAGAGGATGTAGACCTAATTCGGGGTATCCAGCGAAGTCGTCTTCCAAAAATTGATGGCTTGGTATGGATCTGTAACAAGGGGGTTACAATGTGATACTAGGTGCAAGCGGTGTGGTACCTCTGATGAAACGATCAATCACATATTTTTTGAATGCCCGTCAATTGTTTAAATCTGTGCAATTTGCACAAATCCGGCACGACAAGAGAGTTTCTCAATGGAATCGATTTATTATAATATGGATTATCTTTTTTGGAGAAACCCTCTACAAAATACGGAACGGGATAGTCATGATACTTTACCATGGATTTTGTAGTTTATATGGAAAGCAAGGAACCAAAATGTTTTCCAAGGGACAAAATTAGACGTCGGAGAAATCCGGAAAAATGGAGAAACTAAATTCCTAGCTTGGAAAGAGGCACAAATAATACGACTACCACCCGAACAATCTTCTAAGATAAGGGTTAGTGAACCCAATGAAATCTATTGTCGGTTGAATGGATCATGAAAACAACAGGATCCCACTTCAGGTCTTGGATGGGTATTAGATGGAGATGATAAGATAATATTACTTGGACCAAAATGTCATCGAAGGAACTTGTCACCTTTAAATTCAGAGGTGGAGGCATTATTGTGGGCGGTGTTAGAGGTTCAAAATAAATTGATAAACTATCAACATTTCGAGACAGACTGCATTGAACTCATCACAATCACTCAAAAACTAGAAGACTGACCACCTTTCTATACACTCATTTGAAGCACTCAAATTTTATTTCATGATTTACCATTTGTAGACACTAAGCCTCCTAGTTTGGTTATAACCCATGGGGTGGCATTCTAATTAATGTGTGGTTGTAAAAAAAAATTAAATATTATGAGAGAAAATATTAAAATTATTATTAATAAATTTTAGTTTGCTCATATAAAAGTGAAAAACATAGTATATTCTAACCTATAAAACATGTGTATTTAATATATAGATTCATATACAAAATACTAATTTGATTTGCACAAATGTATCAAATGATAAATAACTTATCTAATATATCAATTTGATTTTTTTGTATTCAAACCAGTACGAGTATCCAACATAACTTACAAATAAAGAAAAACATGATCGATCGTAAAATTAATATAGAAAAATTAAAATAACGCATGTGCAGTTGCGCCTCTCAAACTCTAGTTATTCTTTTGTAAAATATAGGTGTTGAATGTTTTTTTACTAGGGTGTTGAATGTTTAAAGAATTTTTTATAGTAATCGCTCAACTTTTATTAATATACAAAAAAATTAAAAAATAAATTTTGCATGCACTATTAATGAATAAAAATTATTATAATTTTGAGCGAAAAAAATTTTATAATGACAAATATTACATATAAATTATAACTTTAACATTGACATTAAAGTTAATCATCTCATTTTAGTACATTTTTTATTTTTGTGTAATAATTAATTTCAAAACAATTTATTTAAAATACTATTGCGAAATGATCAATTAACGCATTTACATATATCAACGGTTGGGATGAGACACTGCTTGGAATTCCATCATGAGCTAAATAAAAATATATTTTTAAATATGGTGCACAACTTAGACACCTATTACACCATCACGAAGCTTTTGTCTTTGTTGAGTTTTTTGAAAAGAATTTAGATCTGAGTTATAAACTTTGTTGAAGGTATGTGGGATGTTTATCGTTTATTTCTTCGTCGTGATTTTTATTCAATCGTCATCGTATGCTATTTTATCGTATTCGTTGTATAGGCTTGTATCATTTTCCAGTAAAACATTTTCTTGTTGGTTTATATGCTGAAGTGATTACTACTTCGAGTGAAGGACACTAGTGATGTACATTAACTTGCCGTTGGATAGATGACCGATAATTGCGCTATATCTAATCCACTAACTTTTGTTCTCGGTCTAATCGAGACAGACATAATGAACGGTTATTACATGAATAATTTGGGGTTACAAGATGAATTGGTGCAGAGACTGACTCGCTTTCCTGGAGAGCTAATTTGTATTGTAGACACTATCACTCATCGAACTGCACAGCTTGCTGCCTTATGAAAAATGAAGATAACAGTAAAATTGCCAACTTCATCTAGAAAAGCTTTGGATTTTTTGTTGTTTATCGTTGTATACGGATTAGAATGGTTTATCAACAAATAAGATCAGCGTTCCTAGTCACCTGTGTTTGGCATTACAAACAGGCTCCCTAGCTCTATCATTTTCTAGGTCTCAATCATAATATACAAGGTTAGTTCATAAAAAATTTATGATACACATACAAGATCTGTAATCTATAAGATTTCTCATAAATCTTTTGTACAATTTGTTAGTGGGCTCGTGGAGAAGCTTTATTAAATTCTTGCAGCCTAATTTATATGCTAGTAAGAGATTGAAGACTTCTCTGCCACGAGTATCTTAGTGAAAGTGATTACAAACATAAGATGCTATGACCATTAAAGAGTAAATAACACATGTGTACACTCTTAAATTGATGTTTTACTGGTTATTGATTTAAAGAAAAGAAATATGTGTTTTCGATCATTTTGCAGGATGAAAGAAAAGATGTTGGTAGGCTGAGAGCTATTATGGAACTTGTAGTAGATTACAACCTTGAAATACATATTCCAGGAGACCTTACTGGCAAGCTTATATTCCTGAAAGAAAATTCAACGCAACTCATGATTCTTTGCTTTGTAGATCCACCCACCACCTGCAATCCCTCTTCTAATCCAGCATCTACATCACCGACTCTATCTGTTGCTGGTCCTTCGCGTTCAGATGTGGTTCTTTTGGCTCCTAAATTAGAATAAAACTAAAAACTTTGTACTCACCACCCAATGATTGTTCCTGCGCTTAGGTACTCAAAATTTTAAGGTAAATGGTTCTCTATTTTCTAACTCAAAACTCTATATTTGAAGTGTTATCAACTACACCGGTCTTATAAGTAACTCGTCCGATATAGCAAATTAAGAGAAGATTAGCAAAACATAATGTGGGAGACGAACATATCCTTTCGGTTTCTTTTTCGGACAGTATTCCATAGTTAAGAGTGCTTTGGTTGTTTTAGTACTACGATGGGTGAACTTTCGGGAAGTGATTTACGGAATCGGACGAGCAATTACAAAACACGGAAAAAATGTTTGGAGATTTATAGGGACACAAGATCAACTATTTAAATCCTTTTGGAGAGCAACGTTTGGGGCATTTACTTTTGTTTGATGGATCATATGTGCAGACCGTCAGTAGACCACCAGTGCTCGCCGTGTAGTTGCCTCGAAAAATTATAGGTGTGTTTGATGAAGAAAAAATGATGCGAGTGATCTGAGATAAAAGTAGAAACTATAAAGGTAAAGAAAACAAAGAAAAAGGAAAACTTTTAAGCCATCTTTCTTCACCGTTAGTAGCCTAAAATTTTATCTCCAGGTGGCATTAATCTTTTCCAACCGTGTACTGTTTATTTTTACCTACATGTTTTAAGCACTTAAATTTGCAAAGAAGCGGTAGATACAACGTAGATAAACAGACATCGTTGATTATTACTTTTAATTGTTATGAACCGAACCATTTAGTGGCTGCCATAACGGAAGACACATTGAAATTATAGGTTCGGCCCATGTGTATTGTAATAGGTCCGTTAGATATTGTAGTTAGGCCCACTTGTATTAGTTCCATTATCATTATGTACTTCTTTTAGGGTTTTGGATTTGTATTTCCCTATATAAGAGATCATTCTTTCATTAATAAAGTTAAGACTTTTCCCATTAGTTTCTTAACACGTTATCAGCACGATAACTCTGAGAAACCCTGAACCTCTCTCACCTCACGAAAATCCCTAAAATCCTAAGAAAAAATCTCATCCCATCATCACACCTCTTTAACGAGAATCACATCCCTTTTCACGTGAAGAACACCTAGCTCGTGATCTGCTCCAGCTCGTGCTCCATCCTAAGCTTTCTCGTGATCTGCTCCTTGCTCGTGATCTGCTCCTGCTCGTGTGTTGTGGCCTGCAACTTCAGTTCGTGAGCTGTTCGTGTGTTTCCAGTTCGTGTTCAATCAATTCAATCGATCCATTCAACCCAAAAAGGAGTTTAAAGGTAAACTGATCTAATCTAAGAACATAGAATCAAACCTTAATCAAACATAAGAAACATTAGATCTGGTCATTAAAATCTTTTTATAAAAGTCGAATCCTATGCTTGCATGTTAATCATTAAAATCGAATGTATATATGTTTTTATCTTCAAAATGGAAAACCTATATGTTTAAAACTTGAACTTAAAATTGTAAAGTCTGATCGCCTAAAAGGGGTATTATGCGATCATTGTTTAAAATCCCAATCATGTTTTACATGATATTTTTCAAGCCCTAACCTCTTAAAACCTGAAACATACAATTAAAACTTATTAAAACCAGTAGGTTAGTCGAGTTTAATGAGGTCATGCTCGATCAAAACCCGTAACCATAACATAAAAGCTGATCGCATAATATATCCTTATATGCAATCTCTTGTTGTTAGTCCCCAACCATATTTAAACATTAAAATCGAATGCCACTTGCTTCTAAACCCTATAGTATATGATTTAAACTTATTAAAAACATGATCCTATGATCAAAGCCTAAGAGTTTTAGAAATCAAAATCTCGATCCTAAATCAGATATGCAGATCGCATATTTGTGTATAAAATCGAGAATGTTAAACCATTTATGTTTGACTTCTTAAAACCAAAACCTAAACCATTGGCCGAAAATTTTAACTCTAAAAACTTGTTAAAATCGAAAATCCTAAGTTGTTAAAACTGAGATCCTATGTTGTTTCATGTTTCGGTTTTGTTCAAAATCAAACCTAAAAAAATTGGTTCTATTTTAAAACTCTAAATACCTAGATCTGATTACAAAACATAATTAGATTGCAAAAGGCAAAGATTAAAAGCAATGAAATACCTAGATCTGATTACAAAACATAATCATATTGCAAAAGGCAATAATTAAAATCGATGCAGATTGCCTTGAGAATTGCATGCTTTGGTTGAAATCTGATTTTGTATTTTGAACTAGTTTAAAATGCATTCTAGAACCTGAAATTAATTTAATCACATGCTAATAATGAATTTAGAATTTTCGCATGCTAGGCTAACAAATTTCATGCTTAAAATTTCTTGATTGAACCAAATGAATGCTTCTAAGGTAAAATCGCATGCTAGATAGATTGATTTATCACATGTTATAAAATTGAACTAAAACCAGACCAGCATGTAATTTGACTTATTTTTTGAAATTGGACATTAAAACCGAATTGGATATTGCATGATAAAAGAATTAAAACCGAATTTAACTTAAACCGGATATTGCATGATGCTTGCTTGATTGATTGATTGTTAGAACTCGCATGCTAGGCTTGCATCATATATCGCATGAACATATAGAAATTGCATGCTAGGCCGTGAGGCATGATTGGCCATGAGGCATGTTTGGTGCATTCAATTTGCCGTGTCCAAAATTAAACCAAAACCAAAACTTGTCCAAAGTCAAACCTTGGCCAAGACCTTAACCATTGGCCGAATGGCCAATTGAGCACATTACACGATTCAAGAATCTAAATTACATAATTTATGCTTTTCAGATGTCGAAAATCAACAATCTGGATTTTGCTTCCCTTAATGTCTCCGGAGACAACTATCTTCAATGGACGCAAGACATTAAAAACATTCTAAAATCCAAAGGCCTCAGTGAATGTATCACCAAAGGTAACGAGGAAAGAGAAAAGAGAAAAGGAAAGATACAAAGCTATCTTACTTATCCGCCATCACATTGATGAGAGTCTAAAGAACCAATATTTAACTATTGAAAACCCACTAGACCTGTGGAGAGAATTTAAAAAGAGATATGATCACCAAAAGACGATGATTTTACCACAGGCTATCTATGAATGGAGGAATCTAAGAATCCAGGACTTCAAGTCCGTGGAATATTATAACTCATCCTTATTCGAAATAGTTTTCAAGATGAAACTATGTGGCGAGGAAGTTACAGAAAAGGATATGTTTGAAAAGACCTTCTCTACTTTTCACACAAGTAACGTATTGCTTCAACAGCAATATCGCGGGATGGGCTTTACCACATATGCTGATCTGATAGCATGTTTAATACTCGCTGAAAAGAATAATGAATTACTAATGAGAAATAGTGAAATGAGACCTCCAGATTCACCTCCACTACCAGAGGCACACACAGCCGCAAAGGCTAGTAAAGAAACAAATCTGGTCGTCCAAAACATTAACCATGGCCGTGGCTGTGGCCACGGCCTGGGACAGGGACGAGGCCGAGGTTTCGGCCGTGGTCAAGGCAACCAATTTGGTCGTGGACAATGGAATCAATACGGCCGAGGTTATCAAAATAACCTTAGTCGTGGCGGCTTCCAAGCCAACTTTGGTCGTGGTCGAGGCAGAGGTCGTGGCATTTCTTTTAAGCCATAAAATCACGCTCACAAACAAGCTGTACAAGAAAAATCACTATGCCATCGCTGTGGATTGGGTAACCATTGAGCCAAGACATGAAGGACTCCCACGCATTTTGTAGATCTCTACCAAGAAAAGTTAAAGGGGAAGAATCTTGAAGCAAATCTGGTCTACGAGGATGGCGAAGAAGATTTTGACCATGATAAAGATTATCTCTTGGACTATGAGACATCATATTGTTTAAAAGAATAGTGTTGTTTTTTGACATCATATATGCTTTCTTTATGTTTGTGCTTTATTTGGGATTTCTTGGATTCTATGAATTTGTTCCTTGAATTTATTTTATTTCTATGATCCTTTTCTTTGCACCAAATGAAATCAAACAAAATCAAACGAAATCCAAACTTAACAAATAGAATCCAAACATTTTCGAAAATTTTCTCTAAAAACATCATCCAAAATTACTGAAAAACGCAAACATTAGCACAATAGCAGGTATAGCCAATCTAATAGAAGGCTATGGTCAAGCCTATCTAGTTTTGCCTAAGGGTACGCATCTAGAAATAATCGATGCAATATGTTCACCCAACTCTAAAAGAAGCTTACTAAGTTTTAAAGACATAAGAGTAAATGGTTTCCATATTGAGACTAAGGGCGAAGACAACAAAGAGTTCCTTCAAATCATTGAAAACCCAAAGGCAATAAGAAAATTCTAGAAACTATACCTGCACTATCTACTGGTATCTACTATGCTAAGATCAATATGATTGAAGCTAATGTTGCAGCAAATAAAATGCTCACCGAAAATTTTAATCTTTGACATGACCTATTAGGCCATCCCGGTTCGAACATGATGCGAAAATTCATAATGAATTCAAACAGACACACATTGAAAAATAATAATAAATCTCACGTGTGATACATGTTCACAAGGGAAACTCATTGTTAGGCCATAAGTAGTTAAAATGAAATTGCTGGTGAATTCACGTCCCAAGCATTTGATGCTTAGTATATGTCCATGGGGGGGGGTAAGCGTTGAACATTCTGTGGCACATGGACATACACAAAAACAGTTTAATCTAACGCATACAACCCATCATTTATGAGATCAAAACTCCCGATCTCAGCTTGGGGACATGCTATTTTACATGCAATGGAAATAATTCGCATCAGGCCATCTAGTGAGCATAGGTATTCCCCATCACAGTTAATCACGGGTCAAAAGCCAGACATATCCCATCTTAAAATATATAGATATACTGTTTTATATATACATCAATTGCACCACCACAGAAAACAAAGATGGGTCCTCAAAGGAGGATGGAGATAGATGTTGGATATAAAACTCCCACGAAAATTAAGTACCTTGAGCCAACCATGGGTGATTTGTTTAATGCCAGGTACGCACATTAGGGGGAGAAAATAATAAGCTGGTAAAGGAAATTAAATGAAATCAATCATAATTGTCTTGGCAAGATCCTCAGACTCGAAAATATGAATAAGACGTCTAAAAGATAATATATTTAGAAATACTAGCGAATCAATTGCCAGATTCATTTGCTGGCCCGAATACAATGACAAAGTCACATATACCAGCTGTGAATGCACCTATTCGCATTGATGTCCCAGAAGGACAAAATCAAGTTGCTACAGAGTCTAGAGCACGTTTAAAACGTGGTAGACCAATAGTTTCCAAAAGATAAGAATCCTCGGAAAAGGAAAGGTGTTGAAATTATATCCGAGGTTAAGGAAACCACAGACATGAACGAACCCAAAGTACCAAATACAGAGGCTTGGGACGCCAAGCTTCAAGGTACTGAAGATCCTGATAATAATGAGATCTCAATGAATTATGTCATGTCTGGAATACAGTTGAACCGAAAAGAATGTTGACATTGATGAAATATTTGCATGCAATGTAGCACTTGAAATTATTGATAAATGCGAGGATCATGAATCCATGTCTATTATAAGAGTGCACTCAACGAAATGATTAGAATAAAAGAAAATGCTATAGAAATGGAATTAAAATCTCTAAAGAAAGAAATGTATTTAGCCCAATAAATCAGAACACATGTTGGTGTCAAACCAGTTGGACATAAATGAGTCTTTGTGAGGAAAAGAAATGAATATGATGAATCGTGAGATATAAAGCACGGCTAGTTTTTGCACAAGGATTTCACATAGACCAGAAATAGATCATGAGGAGACATACTCCCCTGTGGTGGATACTACTATTTTCGATTTTATTAAGTCTGGCTAGAGAGAAAGTAAATTTGAAATTAATGGATGTAGTAACTGATTGTTTATATAGTCCACTGGATAATTAAATATTTTATATGGTCCAGAGGGTATTGAGCTGTCAAACACAGCTAGTTCTCGAGTACATCATTGTATAAATCTGAACAAAGAAATTCGATAAGGGCTTTGTGAAATCACAAACAGTTGACCTGAATATCCTAGGAACCTCTGGAGAAATTTCGCAAACAATTGAGTATCTTAAAAGGAGAATTCGAAATGGAAAATTAAGGGAAAAATGAAATTTTGTTTGATCACAAACTGAGCACCTTAAACATGAAATCCTTGTGCATCAAATGGCATATACAGAGAAAGTGTTCAAACGTTTTTAACTTGGTCCCGAAGTGCCATATTTGAGTTCCATAGGAGCTTTAATGTATCTGGCGAGCAACACTAGACCAGATACATGTATGCCGTGAATTTATTATCTAAATTTTCTCATGTTCGACCTAAAGGCACTGGAACGGGATTAGACATATTCTTCGTTATCTACAAAGACCGAAAAACTTGGATTTTATTTTGTACTAGGGTTTATTTTATACTAACCAGCCCAAAGAAGGGTTAATTGGTTTTGATGATGCAGGATCCATACACCGTATATATATTGTGAAAATTTTTTACACATGAATTGCAGAAAATGGCGAGATTCAAGTTCTATAGGTTCACTCAAGGGACAACCTAGCAAATCTTTCCACCAAGTCACTTTCAACCTCAAACGTTCAAGAAACTTACACATGGAAGTGGAATAAGAAGACTAAAGGCATTCAGTGAAGTCCAAAACAGGGGGAGTAATACGTGTTGTACTCTTTTTCTTTCACCAGGTTTTATCCCATTGGTTTTTCTTGGTAAGGTTTTAATGAGGCAACATCCAAATCGTATTACGAACTCAAGTTTGGTTATGACATCCAAGGGGGTGTGTTATGAACCGAACCATTTAGTGGCTGTTATAACCGAAGACACATTGAGATTATAGGTTCAGCCCATGTATATTGTAATAGGTCTGTTGGATATTGTACTTAGACCCACTTGTATTAGGCCCATTATAATTATGTATTTCTTTTAGGGTTTTTGATTTGTACTTCCCTATATAAGGGATTCTTCTTTCATTAATAAAGTTAAGACTTTTCCCGTTAGTTTCTTAACATTAATTTCTTTGTGAGGTGTCAATTTCTCAAAACTTGAAAAAAGATTGTCTCATTAGTTGGGGAGATTTCTGTATTTTTAGTATTGCTAAATTTGTTTCGTCTTGAATTTTTATAATTTTTGTGTGTTTACTCTTTCTGAAAATAGCTAAAAGGAAAAATTACAAAATTATATGTTAAGCAACCTGAAATTACAACTCCTCCAATGGTTGGCTTCGAATTTTTCTTCATAAGTGCACTTTCTTCAAAATGAAAAAACATTTTTTTCCAATGGTTTTCTTTACTTTTTCAATGCAACACTTTATCACTAATTATTAATAACACTTTTTACTTTTTCAAGTTTACTAAATTTACCCAATTATTTTCTTTTGTCGGTATTTCAACCCAATTTCTATTTTATATCTATCAAACATTATCATATAATAAACTATTACATATAACAATAGACGTAGAATATTACATTTTATTAAGAAGTATCAAATATATATTTGTACCACAGATGATCATTTAAAGCATTACAAAGAAACACCAGATATAATTTGATGTTAATCATGTACTTTCATTTTTATATTAATACCGTCTTTGTGTTTTTATTTAATATATATTTTAAGTATATTTTTTTGAACAACCAAGTTTTAAGTATATTTAAGTGAACAAACCATGTATTAAGTATATTTAATATTTTAAATTAATTAGACAAATAAATTGTAGAATCTTCAAAATCAATTGGGTGATATATGTAAAAATAATTTGTTTAAGCATACAATAAGAAAAACTTAAAACTAAAGGACCCATTTATTATTTATGAAGTTAATCTTCAAAAATGAAGATGTGAATAGTATTTGTTCAAATTTGAAGCAACCCTATTCATTACTTTATTTTCAAGCATTTTTATGTATTTTCTATAATTTATATAACTTTATAACTTTATTTATATAACTTCATAACTTTATTTATATGTATTTTCTATTAATACATAACGTTTTATTGTAATATTTTAATTGTCTTAAGAATGTTTGGTTAGTGTAATTAAATATTATAACTATTGATGACTATAATGCAAAATACAAAAAATTTAGGGATAAATTTGAGGTTTCTTATGGAGAATTTAACCTTTAAACTTTTGTTTTGTGCATCCCTTTTTGAGATGCTGAATTGCTTGAAAAGGAAAAAAATCTAAGAAAATAAGGGTTTCAACTTTCAAGGTCGGGTAAAAGTGCACGGGTGCATTGTCTCAACTTTTTTCCTCAAAATTCAAAACCTCAAAAAATGAGCTTTCTAGGATTGGTTGGAAAAGAAAGAATCCTCAGAAAATGAGGATTTAGGGTTGGACTTCAATGCAAATCATGAAAATGTTTTGAATATAGGTTTGAAACGTAAAAAACTCAGAAAATAACTATTCACTTTTACGGTTGTAATCACCATAATTATTTATTTAGAAGACACTTCTAATCATGCTTTATTCTACAAAAGTAATATTATGTTAATGATAAAACACTACATAACCTATATATTTTGTAATCTTCCATAATATTTTCTTTCACCAAATAATAAATGTGCATGCGCTTTAAAACTATGCTAGACTTTAAGATTCTCTCCTCCTCATATGTGAAATTCAACTCCTTGAAGTTTTCACATTAAAAAGGAATTGATGAGCATTACTAATTTTAATTTTTTTCGTATTGCAGAAGATGGTTCCTACAAGGGAGAGCCTTGATCTGTCACAAGAAAGAGTGATTCACCAAGAAATGTTAAGAGTACTTTATGAGGAGACCTAAGCTGCTCTAACATGTCTTTAACGACAGAGACCTAAAAGAAAATATGTGTAGTCATTTACATCTTGTGCAAATGGACTACTACCACTGATACCCTTCAAATAGACGCTGGCCACTCAAGCAAACAAGAATCATAAGCTTCTCTTTACCTATATTCATTAAGACATACTAAAAAAAAATTTGCGTTTTCATTTATGTATAGTTCATAAAGACATCCACAACAGATAAACTTCAACAAAATATTGACCACTAAAGCAGTTAGTAAGCAAATGCTGCACTTAACCTATCTTCAGTGACATAGACCCAAAAAATATTTGTATAGCCATTTTCGTCTAGTGCATATGAACTTTCACCATCTATATAATTCATTTACAAGCTACAATAAAAATTACCACTAAATCAAACAGGAAATTTAAGCTACTATTAACGTCTCTTCAATGATTAAGACCCAAAAACGAATATGTGTAATCATTCACACTTAGTGTAAAAAAATAGTTACTAGGAATAATGTTTACAACAAACTGACAAGAAAAACATAAAGGAAACGAATTCAATAACAAATGTTTATGCATAGCCACATACGACCAGTGCAAATAAATTGGAACACATAATATAATTCAATAGAAGCAGCTATGAAATTAATTGTTATAGTAAACATGAATTTGAAGCTGCTCATAACTTGTCTTCAACGACGTATATCCAAAAATGAATATGTGTAGTCATTAACATCTACTGCAGACGGGTTGCCACTGATGTGATCATGGAAACGGAGCATAAGGAGCAGCTTGTAGCAGATGATGCATTACCAATTCCAAGTGGTCCTATAACTCGCGCTAAGGCTAAGGAGCTTAAGGAAGCAATCAGAGGAATAACTACGCGGGCTTGAAGGCATGAAGACGAACTGGTCCGAAGTGGAGAAATGATTTACCGAGGGTTACTAAATTTCATTCAAGCAAATTCAACTTCAGGAATGATTAACGGATAAACAAGTAAGCTCGGCGTACTCTTTTTCCCTTGTCGGGTTTTGTCCCAATGGGTTTTCCCGATAAGGTTTTTAACGAGGCGTCGGGTTTACTTTCGCATCATTTATCCGTTAATTTAACAAAATCCAGCACTTATTTATTTAAATAATTTTGCATGGTCTAAACTAGTTTAAAATAGCATTTATTCTGCTTGAATTTCCAAGAGCTTGTGCATGTACAAGTCTCTAGTCTCTTTCTCCTCCTTTTCTCTTTAAAAAGCTCGACCATGTACTAAGAAAAATCAGACTTTGATGAATGAATATTTTCTTTGAGATTTCTTCTCATGTTTGGAGTGTAATATCCAGCAAGCTGATCAGATTTCTTGGTGCGTAATAACCACGAATTATGTTCTTTGGTATATCAAGGATCATTCCGCAAATCCTTGTGTGACCAATCACCTTCCACATCCTTTGTGTTCGAATTCTTCTAGAGTTTGAGCAACAAAGCTTATCCTTCAACCGAGTATTCTAGAGTGCGATCACGTGATCACATCATTTGGTATCAAAGCACACTCTAGATCAGGCTGTGTTGTTCTATCTCTTCTCTTTTCAATTATGTTCTTACAAAAAAACAAAAGAAAAATCTGTCTGAATTTCGTTACTGTCCTAAAAGAGATTTCGTATTTTCTTAGTCATTTTGATAATCTAGAATCTGTTTTAGGGTGTTTAAAACGTTGAATTAAGCCTGGTTAATGTTTTCAAATTTTCAAAATAATTTCCAGAACTACTGTTGTTGTTAAAACTGAATCAAACAAATGAAATTTGATTGTTTGCTCAATCTGATTTTGTTTTGTTAGAACTCTTTACTGGTTTTGTTCTGTTTTTAATTTTGAGAAATCATGTCAAGAGGAATAGAAGACGGAATCAGTCCAGAACACAAGTTGTTTCTTGAAGCATTGGATGCTCGAATTAATTCTAAGATCAATGCACTTAGAACTGAAATGCTTCAACAAAACAGCGATCTAAAGGAAAAACTTAGTCATACTATCCAGCAACAAAGGCAGCAACAAACTGATGATGATAGATAAGAAAATCGTAGGCCAATGAGAGGAGTAGTCAATCATGATCAGCAAGCAAACATGGCACAAGAAGAAGCACATGATTACTACGAAATCCGCAGCACATCCTCTAGAAATAGTCAAAGAAGGCGTAGACGTGTGCAAGACAATAGAGGAAATTCGAGAGATGATCTCTCTGGTCTTAAGATTAAAATTCCTCCATTTCACGGCAAGGTTGATCCTGATGCTTTTATCGAGTGGGAAAAGAAGATGGAGATTGTTTTTGGATGCCGCCATTATCCTGAGCACAAAAAGGTTCAAGTAGCTGCTACAGAATTTTATGACTACGCATTGAGCTGGTGGGATCAGTTGATAACTTCTAGAAGACGCAACGAAGAAGCACCCGTTTGAACATGGCTGGAAATGAAGACTATAATGCGCAAACGAATTGTTCCCAACCACTATCATCGTGAACTTCATCAACGACTCAGAACGCTGACTCAAGGAACTCGATCAATAGATGAATACTTTAAAGAGTTGGAGCTGCTCATGATACGAGCTGATATTTCTGAAGATCGAGAAGCAACAATGTCACGGTTTTTGGGAGGAATGAACCGAGATATTCAAGATAAAATAGAGCTACAGCATTATGTTGATGTAGAGGAGATGCTACACAAAGTTATTCAGGTCAAACAACACCTGAAAATGCGAGCTAAATCACGACCGCAAGCTGGAGCTGAAAAGATGAATTATTACAAAGGAGAACGACCAAGCTACACTACGGAAAGCAAACCAGTCTCTGCACCTAAAGAAGAAATAAAACCAACTGGTTTTAACCAAGATAAAGGAAAAGGAATAGCCTCTTCTTCCAATAGCCGAGATGTTAAGTGTTTTAAGTGTCTTGAAAGAGGATATTATGCGTGCGATTGTATCAACAAAAAGACTATGATTCTTTGAGAAGATGGAGAATACGAGACTGATGGGGAAGATTCTGAATTTTTGAGGAGTGATTCAGAGGAAGAACCAGTTCAAGGAGAGTTGTTAGTTACAAGGAGGTCTCTAAGTGTTCAAACCAAGACCGAGAAACATGAGCAAAGAGAAAATCTGTTTAATACACGCTGTTTGGTTCAAGGCAAAATATGCAGTCTCATCATATATGGAGGAAGCTGTACTAATGTGGTGAGTGCTATCATGGTACAAAAGCTTGGTTTAAAGGCTAAGAAGCATCAAAAGCCATACAAGCTTCATTGGCTCAACGAGAATGGAGAAATGAATGTAACCAGCCATGTAACGGTTCCTTTAAGCATTGGCAAGTATGAGGATGAGGTTTTATGCGATGTACTACCAATGGAGGTAGAACATATCCTACTTAGAAGACCGTGGCAATCTGATCGCAAAGTCATGCATAACGGATTTACTAACAAATATTCCTTTGAGTTTAATGGCAGGAAAACGGTGCTGGTGCCTTTGACGCCAAAAGAGGTGTATCATGATCAGATGAAGCTTAAAAAAAGGAAGAAAACACTACTAAAGATCCCAACTTCTTTGCCAAATCGGGTGATGTCAAAAAATCTCTTAAATCTGAAAAATCGGTGTTATTATTTGTGTTTAAAGAAGCTCTTTCGAGCTTAACTAATCTGGAACCGGTGTTGCCGAGTGAAATGACTTCTTTGCTAAAGGATTACAAGGATGTTTTTCCAGAAGAACATCCTAAGGGGCCGCCTCCACTTCGAGGAATAGAACATCAAATCAATTTTGTTCCCTGCGCTTCACTTCCAAACCGATAAACCTATAGAATTAATCTGGTGGAGTCTAAGGAGCTTCAAAGACAAATTGAAGAGCTCGTGGAGAAAGGACATATCCGAGAAAGCATTAGTCCATGTGCTGTTCCCGTTCTACTTGTGCCAAAGAAAGATGGAAGTTAGCGAATGTGTGTTGATTGTCGAGCAATCAACAACATTACGGTGAAGTATCGACATCCTATCCCTCGTTTAGATGATATGCTTGATGAACTGTATGGTGCTTACATTTTTTCTAAGATTGATCTTAAAAGCGGTTACCATCAGATTCACATGAAAGAAGGAGACGAGTGGAAAACGGTGTTCAAAACTAAACATGGACTATATGAATGGCTCGTAATGCCGTTTGGATTAACTAATGCACCCAACACTTTTATGCGACTAATGAATCATATTCTTAGAGCTTATATTGGTGTCTTTGTTGTGGTTTATTTTGATGATATTTTGATTTACATCAAGGGGCTGGAATAAACATTAAACACATCCAATCGGTGCTAAACATACTTCGCGAGGAAAAGTTGTATGCTAACTTTAAAAAGTGTACTTTTTCTACAAATAGTATTGTGTTTTTGGGTTTTGTAGTAAGTGCAGAAGGAGTTAAAGTCGATGAGAAAAAAGTAAGAGCTATACGAGAATGGCCTAGTCCAAAAATAGTTGGCGAAGTTCGAAATTTCCATGGACTTGCTGGATTTTATCGGCGCTTCGTTAAAGACTTTAGCACTCTTGTTGCACCACTCACTGAAGTTATTAAAAAGATCTTGGGATTCAAGTGGGAAGAAGCACAAGAATCAACATTTCAAAGCCTAAAAGANGGATGCTTCTGGTGTTGGTATAGGTGCTGTTTTGATGAAGGAAAGAAAGCCAATAACTTATTTTAGTGAGAAGCTTGAAGGTGCAACACTGAATTATGCCACTTACGATAAGGAGCTTTACGCTCTAGTGCGAGCATTGCAAACGTGGCAGCATTATCTATGGCCAAAGGNACAAAAGAGTTCGTTATTCATACTGATCATGAATCTCTCAAGTATTTGAAAGGCCATAATAAGCTCAGCAAAAGGCATGCAAGGTGGATCGAATTCATTGAGACATTTCCCTACGTCATTAAGTATAAACAAGGTAAGG
>OVAN01004790.1:0-10150 GCA_900406275.1 Anastatica hierochuntica
TGGCCTTTTGCCATGAGAGTGGACTAGGCTAGCCTTGCCTTTGATCTAGGAATCGCGCTTAATAGCTTGATCTAACACCATTATCATCGCCTCGTTAAGTGGATCGATTATGAAATTTATGGGTCCATCATCTTAGTTCATAGTTTATTTTAAGCTAGTATCTTTTGAAGTTTATGTTTGCTTTCTTTCCTTGCTTTTACTTCTAGAACCTTAAGAAAACCAAAACAAAACCCAACTTCCTTTATTTGCTTAGATTAAGTTTAAATGTGTATTCCCAAAGCTTAGGTCCATCTAGTCTAAGTTTGCTCCTTGTGGTTCGACCCCCAAGTACTATGATGACATATCCGGGCACTTGCGAATTGTGTAATTAATAGGAAACGGGCTTTGCAAATTTAAAGCTTCGTACGCGGTGCCTTGCGTTTTCATAGACCTAAGGAACCGCGCCAACAGCAACTAATGGCTTCCTGCCTAAGCCACCTGGAAGACATGTTATTCCACATCTTCATATCGAACTTGCGCAATAAGGGGCAAACTGTTGGGAGTAATTTAGGTCATGGGAATTCCCGAGGCGTAAATGGAGAACAACAGTAACACCTCAAAGTAGGGGAATGCCCAAAAGCAGGAAGCCAGACGACGCTGCATAGCCGGAAGCCGGAAGTCAAATGACCTAGCATAGTCGGAAGCCGAAAGCCAGTCGACCACCGCCTCAACTCTATTTTCATTATTTAACTTAGTAGATAATGACATGTATTCTAGATATAAATGCATATATTTTACAGATAATCATGATATATCCAATTCTTGGAGGGATAATCATGAACGACATGTATAAATACAAAGCTTTAGGGCAAAACGTGCACATGAAACCCTAAGCTATGAAATCAATACAAGGCTAATCTTTTTCACCATTATTGATCTCAAAGCTTAGAACAAACCTCACATCATCTTTTCTAAACATTCATTGACCTCCAGCTTCTGTAGTGTTACAAAGAACGACCAAAATCACTCGTAACAGAGTCCATCTACCGTGATATGAATATCAAGTATGAAGCTCTCGCTTCACATGTTAAGGTAATCGATTTTCAATTTCAACAAGTGATCTCGGAACGTAAAGGAAAAGGAGTATCTAAGGAGAAAGAAGAATCAAGCAAGGACTTTTGCAATGCCTTTCTAGAAGAGATCGACCACACTCCTCAACCATGGGACGGTATTGTCTTTACTCTTGAAGAGAAAAAGATTATTGATGATTTTGAGAATTTGTTTTTGAATCCTCTTGATGAGATTGTTGATTGCTTTGATGTGGATTTGATTGGGAACCCGAATTTTAAGGGAGGTCATGCCGAAATTGAACTTGAAATTGAAGAGAAAGACGCTCCAATTGGAACGGAGCTTGAGAAAAAGGTCACTCCTTTGGCTAAAGGAGATGTCGATGTTGAGAAGGAAGAAGAAGAAGAGCCTTTGATTGTTGATAAGGCTACTATGGGAGGAATTTTGGAGGAAGCTAAGAAGAGTGATAACTTCAAGGAAGAAGAGAAACTCATTGTCCCAAGAGAATAGACATTTGAGAAAAAGAAAAAAAACTCCTTGGTACATGCCTAGAGTAGAAGAAGTAAGTGAGGAAGACATCCAAATTTTGAGACTTCCGGTTCTTAAATCCAAACTCTCATAACCTCAACACTTCAAGATGCAAATCCTTGAGTTGCATTAAAAAGAACTCAAGAATAATGGTCTTTTGGATATTCCCAAGGAATGGGAAGAAGAAGCTAAGACAAGCGATATTGTCAAGGAGAAGTTAGAAAAGGCCATCTCTCAACGGGACAAAGTTGAGAAGATCATGAGGGACAATGTAATCCCAACAACTAGAGCCATTAAAAAGGATCTAGAGAAGAGCAATGATGAGGGAAGGTTTCTTATTCCATGTGCTCTTAAGGATTACCATTTTGAGGATGCTTTGGCGGATACCGGTGCTAGTTTAAATGTCATATCACTAGACCGCGTGAAAGAACTTGGACTTGAACACAAGATCCAAAGAGGAGCGGATTCCATCCTACTTGGAGATGCATCTAAAAAGGCTCATATGGGACAACTTCAGAACATGGAGCTAAGGGTGAACGATACACTTGTTAAGTGCGACTTTGTGGTTGTGGATACTAAATCCAACCAATCCAATTTCCCATTGATCTTAGGAACACCATTCCTCCTCACTACCGGAGCTTCAATGGATTTTGATACTAAATGGCTCGTTTTGAAAAAGGTAGATGAAGGACTCTCCTACCCAATGCTTAAAACCAAGAGAGACAATGCTTTTTGTGGTACGGTCTACTTAAGAGAACCAAAGAAGAAGGGTAAGATTCGAGAGGCGAAAATCTATGAGAGCTTGGAAATTGATGGAGTTTTGGATTTACTTCATAAGGAAGACCTCAATGAAAATGTGCCACACGAAGACTTGGGCACACCAAAGAATGTAACTATCAGTCAAGGGACAACCTTCAAGCGTAGCTACAATCCCCATTTCAACAAGGATAATGGAGTGAGAATCTTCAAAAAGATCAAGGAATGGGTGATAAGGAAGTCAACAAGAGGACCTAGCCGTGAGGAGGAGGTCATCAATCTCACCAATTAAAAATAAGAAAGAACAACGGTCAAGCTAATAACCTCAAACAAGTGCACTTGAGAGGCAATCTCATGTATATCTTTTGTACATATTTCTTTAAGTCTTTAATTTTCCTGCTTTTAATTTCAATAATGGTGATTTTTTCTTGGGAAAAACTTTCTCCAAAGACATTATTATGCTCTTAGCTTAGGTACCAAAGGAGAGCTAATCAAGGAAAAGATCAAAGCCAAAATGGAGAAACTGATTTATGTTTTCAACAAGTCGATATGACTCAATTCTAAGACTCTCCATAGGCCAAGGTAAGTTCTCCAAAATTCAAGCATCTAGTTTGCATTTCACCATTTAAAAGATTTTTAAGAGTGATTTTGCAAATCTTGATTTAAGAAAACTAAACCCTTTTGATCAAATTTGAAAACCTTTGGTCCTAATTTTCTCAAATTAAAGTATAAAGGTTTTCCCTTGATTTCAAAATTTAAAATTTTGGGTTATCTTGCAAAAGTTTTCAAAAGTTTAAATATTTTGAAAACCTAGGGACCAATTTGCAAATAACTTTTTACACTTTTTCTCTTAACCACAAATTTTCACTCTCAATCTCCTCTCTCTCTCTCATCATCATCGAACATAGCTTTCTCTTTGCCAAATTTTTTTTTTGATTTTTCAAGAGAGGATTTTTGAGAAAGTTTGAGAGATTTTGGTTCTTCTAAGGTGCATTCTAACTCTTCTCTTCATCCCATTCTCCTTAAAACATCAAGAACAAGGTATGAAGCTAAAATTTTTTTCTTTTACTATCTTAAATTTTTGATTTCTTTGAAGAAAAAGTGTTTGATGATGTTTTGTGGGTTGTCTGAGTTAGAGAAGTTTAGTTGTTAGTATTTTAAGAGCTACATTTGCTTAGAAACAACTAGAAATGCATGAACCAATATCTTTAGTCTTGAGTGAATAGTGGAGGGAATAGAGTTTTTGAATTTAATTTTTGGGAAAACTTGAATTTTTTTTGTTGATGTGTATGATTGGTGTTGATTGAGCATGGTTTCATGAGTCGCTTTTTAAATATGAAGAAATTTCTAAGTGTGTAATTTGTCTTGAAATTTTCGACAAAGAGAGGCTTCTTTGAGAAAGTTGATTTTTGAATTCCATTAAGTGAAAGGTGTTTATTGTTGTATGTTTGGTTTGCTTGTGCATAATTAGAAATTACTACTTTGAAGTTTGGTCCATAACTATGAATTTAGGCATATTATATTAAGTGCACATCATGCCTAAGTTTATAAATGTTCTTAAAATGGATACTAAATGAATTTTGAACTTGGTAGTTAAGTAAGCTTCCACATGATTTTTAGTTTGGAAAGTGTGAAAGTCAAATGCATGTTCTGGTTTGAAAATTTGTATTGGCCGAATTTTGCATGAGTTCAAATGTTTGCATTTCGGTTCCTCATGAGTATATTTCATTTATATTGATGAATTGGCCTAGGATATTTCTAAGAACCGGGACTTTGTGCTTTATATTCCTACCATTAGTGTAGCGGTTCAAGGCTAAACACCTTAGCATCTTCATTTTGTTCTTTAACCTTTGAATTCACTTTATCTATACTTTTTGAGTATAGGTTCAAAAGAAGAATGCCACCATCACGAATTTCTTACCAATCATGGTCGAGCGAGGACGAAGAGTCTACTTGCATCTCCAAAAGCATTTAAAGGTGGAAGCAACGCCATGGGTTGATGAAAGCTTTTTGAGAAAGATGGCTATTCACGACCATGTTCACGCAATGCTAAAGAGGATTGGACTTGAGGGTTTGTTTTGGATGCAACATTTGTTTTTCACTCAACAAACACTTCAATTCATATCTATGCTACACTTTCTACAAGTATATGGAGAGTTGGGACACGACTTTGCGTACATTGCCTTTAGAATAAAGGATGATGAATACCAAGTCTCGACAAAAGAAGTGTGTGAGGTCTATGGTTTTGACCCGTCAAAAAACGGAGCCGGTTTTGAGGATGGCTTGGATTTGATTAAGCTTTGGAAGAAAATTTCCTTTGGGGATTACATAAAAGGCTCGACCACAATAACGAAAATCCGTAGCCCGACAATTTGATACATGATGGAGTTTGTGGCCAACACTTACCTAGCAATGGGAAACCAAAAAATTATGAACGAGCTTGCTATGAAGTTGCTTTTCTAATGATTGAAGAGTTACTTTAGAGGCCAAAATGGGGAGAAATGGGCGGATTGCCTAGGCGACAACACTAATCTTGGTCTTATGTTCGTAAGCATTCTACTCAATCATGAAGAGGATATGAGAAAAGCAAGTCATCCCGTCACGAGGATAAGAGGCATGCTCAACCCATTGTTTTACTACCTCGGAATCAAACTTGATAAATGGGAAGGTGGAGATGTTGATGAAGAAGTAAGGACCAAGAATAGCCAAGAGGGAGCCAAGATGGACATGCTTTACAGATGTCGTGATCTACTTGTTCATGGACGAAGAAAGGAAATGGAGGGCTTGTAACCTTCCAATGTCGAATGCGGAGCATACATCGACACATATGGACAAGGACATCAACTTCTGCCTACCAAGCCACCTTCACTACAAACAGAGCATACTACAAGGAGAACCAAGACTTCATAGGCTATTTGAATCACACCAACCCCAAGAATAGAGATACCAAGACGTGTATGTACATTCACTCCTCGACCAATTTCATACACCGCCACATCTAAGGACACAATATGAGAAAAGCTTGGAAATGGAACTAAGGAAGCACGCCAAGGTAATAAAAAACAAGGCAATATGCTCTCACGATTAATGAGGAGTTTCAAAAGAAGTGCGAGGTACAACAAATCTCCTACCTCAAGCAAGAGTGAGGAAGATATTCAAGAATGCCCAAAGCATGAGTTCACAAAACCAAGAATGTCGGTAGCTCTTCCGCCACTGGTGATTCGGGAACAAGAAGAGCATAGAATGCAACCACAAAGAACATCATTCCAAGAGCCATCTCGGAGGAGACACGGAAAAGACCTCGTTCGCCCTTCTTCTTCTAGGCCAAGGCGATCCAAGCGCAACAACGAGTCTGACTCCTCCACTGGATCCACGAGACACTCATTCATATGAGTTGTCTAAAAGGCACACTTACTTTCCCTTGTGAATACCATTGCATTTTTTCATGTGTGTTTTTATTGGGCACTCTTACAGTTTATAGTTCACCGAGATGGTGAAATTTAAGTCCGAGGGAGGGGCTTTGTACAAATCCTATTTTTAGTTTTAATGTTTTTCTTTTATTTTCATGTATATTGAGTCTTGCATTGTAGATAATTATGATTTATAAAAAACCAAAAAAATTGAAAATTTTTCGAAAAAACAAAAAACATTTCCGATTTGTTTTCAAAATTTTCATATAGATAGCGTACATTTGTGCATATTTAGTTTGTATGAGCATATAAGATTGCATTTTGCATAAGGAACAATGATGATACTACCTCATAGATGGATAAGTTTTGCTTAATGAATAATTCCCTCACTAGATGTAAGATGTTGCCTAGACCGCTTTTTGTCTTAGGAAAATCATTGATCAGAATTGACCACTTGAAAGATCTTTGCGAACGTTGAAGTAGATTATCTCTTGAATCAATTTCTAGCTAAGATGGCTTTTTAATGAACTTTAGCATATTGCTTATGGGCATTGTCATACTTGACCATGAGAATTCATTACATTTGAGTTATGTTCTATCCATTTGTACCAATCTATCTTAGCTCAAATGGCTACTCTCCTCTTTAGAGTAGTAACCTACCCTTATGAACCTTTAAAACTTTCCTTCAAACCCCCTATTATTTTGTTATGTGAGGCCTCTTTAGGAAAGTGCACACACGAGAAAAAACCCGCGTGAATTGAAGTTGAACGACAAAGAGGATACTTCCTTAGAGTTACACTGCTTTACATTAAACCCTTCTTTGAACTCCAAACGAATGGATAAGATACATTACCCATGAGTAAAGAACACACGCCTTAACTTAATTGAATGTAAAAAGGAATTGATGATGATGGAGAAGTATTTAGGCTTTTAGATAATCTTTGCACCATTTTACTTGTCTTGAGGACCTCAGGCATAAGGCATTACTTTTCTTAGCTTTGTTTTGAGTTCCCACTTGCAATCCTCATTTCCGAGTATGAACTTTGTTGTTTGCTTGAGGACAAACAAAGGACAAGTCTGGGGGTGTTGATGTGTATATATTTTCATGAATAGTTAGATGCATTTTAGCTTAGTTTCATCCACTTTTAGGTTGTATATATGGCATATAAGTCTTAGAATGCATTAGTTTGAGTCTAAAGTCTAGTTTAGGAACATTTTGCATTTGGATGCATTTTCTTTGCATTTTGTAGATGCAACTTTGGATGGATCTATGGAGGCTCTAAAGATGGATTTAATGTGCATTTGGAGCTCAAAAATCAAGGAAAAAAGGAGCAAAAAGATACAAGAACTGCTAATGGGGCGCTCCCATCGACCTACCTAAGGTCGATGGCTGGCCACATTTCCAGCAAACAACACCCTTGCTGCTAAAGAGAAGCTCCCATCGACCTCCAAGGTCAATGGCTGATGTGTCACTATTTTAGTAGGTTTTTAGTACGGTTTTCATTTGAGATCTATGGTTTTTAGTATGTATTCGGATTGTTTTGGCGCGATTTTGTATTCTTTGTTGTTTTTACAGGATCCGAGCTTGAATGTGCGAAAAGGAAGCATTTTGGATGGATTTCAAGCCTAGAAGGAAGTGTTCGCGCAAAGCTGGAAAATAACCAGAATTTCGGACACAGATCGTCAGATCCAGACATGGATTAATCGATCCCTGTCCTGATCTTCGGACCGGTTTTACGAAGAACCATACCAAACTTATTTCGAACTGGATTTCACCTAAAAGACGTAGACTCGATTTTTTCCTTTCATAATGCAGATTTTGAGACTTTGAGAGCAGAGATATTTAGTTTGTATCCTAGGGAGAAGAAGCATCTTTGTTCTTCGTTGGAGAAGCTTTCGAAACCCTATTTACTTTTATTTATGCAATATACGATCATGTCTCTCAATTTGATATGTGTTTTTGTGTTATCTATGAGTGACTAGTCTGCTCGTTGGGTTTAGGGTTCCCGCAAAGGGGATTCATGACTTGTTGATATAGAGTTGCATGACTAGGGATATTGTCTAACGGATCTTCATCTATGGTTAATCTTAATGCATGAAACTGAATTGATCACTTAGTTTCTGATCTTAGGTAATTTAACTGCTGAAAGTTGAATGTTTAAATGCCTGAAAGAATTATAGATGAGCAATTCTTCTTAAGCCAACAGAAGTTGATGTTTAAGTGAATTGTGAACCTATCGAATCTGTTAGTAATGCATGATTAGAAGTCGAGGGTCAACGGATGTTAGTCTCGAGATTTCTAATACATAGGGCGCTGTGAGTACTAAAGTTGATCAGTTCCACATTATAATTTGAGTTCAAGACGGTTTTAACATCTTCCCTAGTCTGTAGTTTGAATAAAGCATGAATTGTTTCCCTGAGAATATAGTATAGTGGTATGTATTCGCGCCTGTCACGCGGGTGACCCGGGTTCGATCCCCGGCAATGGCGCCATAAAACATGATAGCTCAGGTTTTCACCCGAGATAACACTGCAAGCGTACAGATGTACGTTGTAGTGGTTCTAGATCGAATCCACAGAGACAAAAGGTAGCAAGTAGAGTTAAAATCAAATAGCGGGCTAAGGCTATAAAGATGTCTTATAGAGATGATGCAAAATCTAAAATAAGAGAGCACAGAAAATGCAGCAAGCAACAAGGTTGTAAACAATTCAAAGAAGTGTTAGGCATCGGGTATTCTCAGGGAAACATTTCATTTGTGACTTAAACTACAGATTAGGGAAGAGGTTAAGAACCATCTTGAACTCAAATACTAATGTGGAACTAATCTACTTCCATAGTCACAGCTCCCTATGCACTATAAACCTCGAGACTAACTTCCGTTGACCCTCAATTTCTAGTCATGCAGTACTAACAAGTTTGATAGGTTCACAATTCACTTAAACATCAACTTCCGTTGGCTTAAGAAGAATTGCTCATCTATAATTCTTTCAGGCATTTAAACATTCACCTTCCAGCAGTTAAATTACCTAAGTTCAGAAACTAAAAGATCAATTCAGTTTCATGCTTTACGAACAATCATAAACGAAGATCCATTAGATCATATCCCTAATCATGTGATTCTATATCAACAACTCATGAATCCCTATGTGAGAATCCCTAAACCCAACGACCAAACTACTCGCTCATGGAAATAGCAAAAACACAGATAAAATTCATGAGAGACATGATTGTATTATGGATAAATAAGAGTAAAAAGAGGGTTCCGAATACTTCTCAATAGAAGAATAAAAAGCCTTCTTCTCCCTAGGTTACAAATCTCTCTCTAGCTCTCTAAAACTCTCTAAAAGTGAATTATGAAAGGAAAAACTTGAGTCTAGGTATTTTAGGTGAAATTCGTTTCGAGATAAGTTCGGTCTGGTTCTTCGTAAAATCGGTCTGCAGATGAGGACAGGGATCGATTGATCCATGTCTGGATCGGTCGATCTGTGTCCAAAATTTTTGGTATTTTCCAGCTTTGCACGAACACTTCTTTCAAGGCTTGAAATCCATCCAAAATGTTTCCTTTTCGCACATTCAAGCTCAGATCCTGTAAAAACAACAAAGAACACAGAACCGCGCCAAAACAATTCGAATACATACTAAAAACCATAGATCTCGAATGAAAACTATAGTAAAAACCTACTAAAATACTAACACATCAAATCCCCCAGACTTGAATCTTTGCTTGTACTGAAGTAAAGGAAAAGAAGACTAAGCCTGCAGGAAAAGAAACTCAAAAACCGAATGGACTGCATGCTTTCAGAAAACATTAATCTACGCTACTTTCATTAACCAAAAATACTCAGAACAATTAGAACATTCTCCCCAAAAATTGCTGCATAACCTGCCAAGCCCATCCATACTCTAAAATTTGAACTTGCAAACTCAGCTTCCATGTTAATAACTCTCTGCATTCAATTAAATAGGGCGTGAAACTTTTCACCAAAGAACTTATAATCAAGGAATCAGGCTACGCATTCAAGGATTTTTAGTGGTTATGCTTAAGTGTTTGGGTTATCAAAGCTGAATTAGAAATGCAAGACATTATGCAAAATCGTTGGAGAGAAAGAGTATATTGATATCCATGTCCCCTAACTACCCAAGTACAAACCATCAATCGGAAAATAAACCAGATATGTGCATTCTTTAGGGTGAAAATAATCAACATAACAATATCCTGATGTTAATTTCTAAACCAGATATACAGAATTTAAAATTAATTTTCGCTTTTTTTTCGAGAACAAAAATCTGGTTCGAATAGCATACTAATGACACTTTGATACCCGAAACACTTAAGGCTCAACACTAAAAAGCCTTAAATGCCTAGCCTGATTCCTTGATTATGAGTTATTTGGTGAAAAGTTTCACG
>OVAN01004790.1:10161-24970 GCA_900406275.1 Anastatica hierochuntica
CACGCCTATCTTAATTGAATGTAGAGAGTTATTAACATGGAAGCTAAGTTTCCAGGTCCAGATTTTAGAGTATGGATGGGCTTCGGAGGTTATGCGGCGATTCTCGGGGAGAATGTTCTAACTGTTCTGAGTCTTATTTGTTAGCAAAAGTAGCGCAGAGTAAGGTTCTCTGAAAGCATGCAGTCCATTCGGTTTTTGAGTTTCTTTTCCCATGAGCTTAGTCTTCGTTTCTTTTACTTGAGGACAAGTAAAGATTCAAGTCTGGGGAATTTGATGTGCCAGTATTTTAGTAGGTTTTTAGTATTGTTTTCATTCGAGATCTATGGTTTTTAGAATGTATTTGGATTGTTTTGGCGCGGTTCTGTATTCTTTGTTGTTTTTACAAGATTCGAGCTTGAATATGTGAAAAAGAAGCATTTTGGATGGATTTCAAGCCTCGAAGGAAGTGTTCATGCAAAGATGGAAAATAGCCAGAATTTTTGACACATATCGACCGATCAAGACATGGATCGATCGATCCCTGTCCTGATCTGCAAACCGATTTTACGAAGAACCAGACCAAACTTATTTTGAACCGGATTTCACCTAAAAGACCTAAACTCAAGTTTTTCCTTTCATAATGCAGTTTTTGAGACTTTGAGAGCAGAGAGATTGAGTTTGTATCCTAGGGAGAAGAAGCATCTTAATTCTTCAATTGAGAAGCTTTCGGAACCCTATTTTCTTTTATTTATGCAATATATGATCATGTCTCTCAATTTGAAATGTGTTTTTGCTTTATCTATGAGTGAGTAATCTGCTCGTTGGGTTTAGGGTTCTCACAAAGGGGATTCATGATTTGTTGATATAGAATTGCATGACTAGGGATATTATCTAATGGATATTCATCTATGGTTAATCGTAATGCATGAAACTAAATTGATCACTTACTTTCTTATCTTAGGTAATTTAACTGCTGGAAGGTGAATGTTTAAATGCGTGAAATAATTATAGATTAGCAATTCTTCTTAAACCTAGGGAAGTTGATGTTTAAGTGAATTGTGAACCTATCGAATCAGTTGGTAATGCATGATTAGAAATCAAGGGTCAATGGAAGTTAGTCTCGAGATTTCTGATACATAGGGAGCTGTGGGTACGGAAGTAGATCAGTTCCACATTAGAATTTGAGTTCAAGACAGTTCTTAACCTCTTCCCTAGTCTGTAGTTTGAATAAACCATGAATTATTTCTTTGAGAATACATGCACCCAACAGTTCTTTGATTGTTTTACAACCTTTTCGTGCTGCCTGTTTTCTTTGCTTTCTTACTTTTGACATTTGCATCATCCTACAACATATCTTTTTAGCCTTAGCCCACTATTTGATTTGATATTTCTTCGTGCTACCTTTAGTCTCACTGGATTCTATCCCGAACCACTACAACGTACATCTGTGCGCTTGTAGTGTTATCTCGGGCAAAAACCTGAGCTATCAATGGCTAGTTGCCTTTGTCCGAAAATTCCATTTTTAGGGCTTCTCTCTTCTCTCTTTAGTATAAATACCCTCTTATGTTCCAAGAACAAAGAGGGATCTCTTTAGACACATTTGAGACACTTCTTAAACCTTGTTTGCTTTCATTTTGAGATCTAAAAACCTTGTAATAACTCTTTGTTTTGTTTGACTGATTAGAATCTTATCTTTCTCATCTTTCTCTCTGGATCTATTCTTCTAAAACCATGTGAGCTCAAAGACCCATTTCTTGTCTTTGGATTTCCATTACTTTTAGTGAGTAGATCCTTCTTGGATCTTGAGATATGGTAGGCTAGGGTTAGAAATAGGGTTGTAACGAATGTTTAGGCTAGATCTTGACATAGATTTCTACTAGATCTAGTTTAGTTTAGAAAAGAAAAAGGATCTTATTCGAATTCGTGTTTGAGCGTGCGCAACCGGTGTTTAAGCCGTGGCCGCAAGAACTGTTGGCGACGAATCCCTAGAACTACAACGTAGACTCGTAACCTAGTTGAGACGCAGCTCGCTAACGAAACAAAGTAAGAACCCTAGTTTTCTAAGTGTTTGTGGTGACGAAAATTCTTTCTCGAAAGTTCGTTCCATTTTCTCATCATCCTTCGCACCCTTTATATAGATCTTCGTTTCCTTTTTCGTCCTTGATTCGTGCTTATCTCTTCATGGAAATATTCCTTTTCCTTGATTCGCATATATTCTTTTTCGAGACTTATTTCCAATTTTCGCTTTTCTCGGCCTTGCTATGATATTCCTTTATTGAAGAGACAGTGTCGCGAAAGAACTGGGTTCCACCCATGATCAAGTTCACTCTGCGACGGATGGCGTCATTGCCTTTGTCATCAGATTTTCTGCCGCGCTTTGCGTCTGCCGGAGCGGCGTTGCGTGGGAGTGTCTTTTCGGTCTCAGGTTGGCTGTCCGCATCACGTATCAGGTCTTTGATGTTGGTTACCTCTGATCGTTCCCCTACGAGAAGTTTTGCCGCAAGCCTCGCTCCGAGAACCTTGCAACTCGCGGTGTAATGACCTTTCGTCTGATGGAACTCGTTGAAGGCTTTCTCGTCATAAGACGTGTTCCACGTCCAGGTATTTCTCGAAGTTCTCCCTTGTTTAGATTGGGAGTTAACGGCAGAGTTGTGCGCACCTCGGAGATCTTCTCCGTCGTGGTGGACATACTTGTCGCTTCAGGAAGCTTTCTTCTTTGATTTCTACTCTAGGACAGAGTCTTTCGAGGACGCCTTCGACGGCTTATGCTTTTGTGATAGGACCTTCATCTCTTCTTCGATGATTATGAAGTCTGTTGCTTTGTGAAGCGTGTCTTGGATTGTTCGTGGTCTCTCGAGAGAAATCCACTTTCTGAACTTCAACTTGTACCAGAGCGTGTTGCGGAGGGCGTCTACCGCAACCTCATCGCTAATCTCGCTGACTCTCGACATCACTAATTTGAACCTTGTCATAAAATCTCGAAGAGATTCGTCCTCGCGTTGGGACTAGCTCCATACATCAACGTCGGAAGTTTCTCGATCCATAAACATGTTGTATTGTTTGAGAAACTCTGAAGAGAGCTGGCGAAAAATTCAGATGGAGTTTCGCCTCAGACGGGAGAACCACTCGAGTGCGGCTCCCTAGTGATGTTCGATGAAGAGATGGCAGAAGCCAACATCTTTTTCGCCCTCCTTGAGTTTCGATCTCGCCAGCGCGATTTGAAAACTNNNNGTATGTTGGGATTTTCACCTTTTCGAGATCTGAGCATTCGTTATGCGGGCAGTGAATGGAGTCTTTCGAGCCTCGTCGAGGAGTCGATCGATCCCAGGTGCAGCACTGGTCAGGTGATGGATTTGCGACTTAACAGCTTTTACTTCCGTCGCCGTTTTCGCGATGTAATCGCGAAGATCGTCAAGATCGCTGGCAGTTTTGCGAGAAGACCTACGCATTCTGTTAGCGACTTTGGCCTGCTCTTCAGCCTGCTCTTGCTGCTCGACCCATAGGAGGTTTTCTTCTTCCTCCGTCATGGGTTTGTTGAGCTCAGAATTGCGGCGAGTTTTTCGATCCTTCACCCTTCTCGGGTGCACATCAGCATCCTCGTCCGTAGGATCAGTGCGGTCGCTGAAGTCTAGGTCGATTCGCTTGGCCTCGCATCCCTCTGTCTCTCGCTCGAGAGCTAGGAGATCGTTCACGCCGGTTCGTGTTGTGACAAGTGTGACTTCATCGGGATTTTGTTCTGATGGTTTCTCCTGCGCGTCCCGAAGTGCTCCATACGGAGTGGCGAAGTTGAGCCTTCTTCCGTGGAGTCTGGTTGCTCCACGCGGTAGGATGTTTTTGGTTCTCGCGGTTAAGGTCTCGACCTGTTTCACGAGAGAGTTGGTGAGTTGGTCACGTTCTGCCGACTTCTTTTCGAGAGTCGAGAACATGTTTTTGATCTCCTCGAACGCCGCGATGTTTGGGTCAGCGCTGACCGTGGTGATGTTCGTTGTTGGAGTAGTTTCAATGGTGTCGCCAGCGTTGTCGCCTTCGCGAGCTAGTTGGTTGTTATGTTCGTCCGTGTTCATGACTGATCTGTGATTTAGCGTGAAAGATATCGCGTGTGCGCCCTCCTTTTAGTGCCAAACTGTGGGAACCGAAATTCTCACTGTCAATGTTTACGTGGTTCACGGATTCTCTGTGGCCAAAAAGCGATGAGATCAGATGATGAACACAAGAATTTAATTTAAGATTACGAAACTAAGCTGCGAAAAGAAATAAGACAAAAAGCGTGAGTACAGAAGATACGAATATAGATTGCGAGATCGAAAATAACATGATTCGTATGACGAAAGTAAGATGAAACAAGATGGATAACGTAAGTGAGATTGATACGAAACAGATTTCGAAACTAGATGCATATAAAAATGATAAGATAACAGGATTCGTAAGAACAAGTTTAAGTAAACAGGATTCGTGACGTGAAACAGAATAAACACGAAAGTAAATCGTAGATCAAAACGTGCACGAATACGAAGAACAATAATCGAAAGACACAATTAACGAAGAAAGGAAAAGAGATCTTATTCGAATTCGTGTTTGAGCGTGTGCAACCGGTGTTTAAGCCGTGGCCGCAAGAACTGTTGGCGAGGAATACTAAAACTACAGCGTAGACTCGTAACCTAGTTGAGACGCAGCTCGCTAACGAAACAAACTAAGAACCCTAGTTTTCTAAGTGTTTGTGGTGACGAAAATTGTCTCTCGAAAGTTTTCTCCCTTTTCTCATCATCCTTCGCACCCTTTATATAGATCTTAGTGGGCTTGGCTCGTTTCCTTTTCGTCCTCGATTCGTGCTTATCTCTTCGTGGAAATATTCATTTTCCTCGATTCGCGTATATTTTTTTCGAGATCATTCCTTATCTTCTCGATTTTCCGTATTTATCTCGAATCTTGACTATAATCGCGAAACCCTAGTAAATGGGCCGATTCTCGCCCGAAATCGTAAGTGGACTCTTATCGCGGTTTGGGCCCTTTCGGGCCGTTTCCCGCGTAAGTGACTTTTAAGATTTCGGTCGGAGAAACCATTCCTCGTAAGATCATGCGGTGATAGTGTCGTGGAATGGTGAGACCGATCGTATAGTTTAGACTCTTCCGGTGTTTAAGTTAACCGTCATCGTTTTATACGATCGATACAGAATCCCAAGGGAAGGATGAATCGTTACGATTATCGTCACACTATTTGACGAAAACTCCAATCGAGACGAAACGAGAGATGATCCAATGACGATTCGAAGGAGATAATGATTGGAAAGGACGTGGTTCAGTCAACGGATTATGGCTGAACGTTGTCCATGTCTTAGCGCCCATTGGCGCCAAGACAGACACTCCGTCTTGGCCTTGGCGCCAAGAAAAATGCTCAGTCTTGGCCTTGGCGCCAAGACATACTCTCCTTCTTGACCTTGGCGCCAATTGGCACCAAGACAGATGCTCCGTCTTGGCCTTGGCGCCAATTGGCGCCAAGATAGACGCTCTGTCTTGGCCTTGGCATCAATTGGCGCCAAGATAGACGCTCCGTCTTGGCCTTGGCGCCAGTTGGCGCCAAGACAGACGCTCCGTCTTGGCCTTGGCGCAAATTGGCGCCAAGACAGACGCTCTGTCTTGGCCTTGTAGAAATTTGGCGCCAAGACAGACGCTCCGTCTTAGCCTTGGCGCCAATTGGCGCCAAGACAGATGCCCCGTCTGCATGTTTCTCCGAAACGATACGGTTATCTAATGCATACGTTGGTTTGAAATCATTCCGAAACTCGTATCTCAGGATCTTTAGGAGTTATTCGGAAACCTCGGATGTTAAATTTAGTGTTTCAGTGCTTAGTCGTTTGTGGATGGCTGAACCTCGTTTAGTGATTGTCCACGATTAGCTATACGCGAGGTTCCGTAGTTTGGTCAAGAAGAGTCGATCTGGATGACTTCTCGTCGCTCGGAGACTTGTCTAGACGACCATGAGTCTAGACGATAGTAAGTCTAGACGATGGTAAGTCTAGACAACGGTATGTCTAGATGACAGCGAGTCTAGACGACGGTGAGTCTAGACGACGATAAGTCTAGACGACATTAAGTTTAGACCACGGTGAGTCTAGAAACGGTAAGTTTATATGTCGTTAAGTCTAGATGATGCTAAGTCTAGACGACGGTAAGTCTAGACGACGGTAAGTCTAGACATTGGTCGTGTTTTCGAGTAAGTTTGATTAGAAATGCGATCTTGGACGTTGATTTTGAGATGACTGTTTTTGACACCAACACTTCATACTCACTTTCATTGTTGGTGGCTCTAAAGTTGCAGCTTACTGCTCTTGATACAACTTCTCCTCTTGGTGAGATGAGCACGAGGCCTACTCTCGCTCCTCGTATGTTGGTGGATCCATCTACGTAAAATGGCCATTCTTCTTCGCTTTTACTTTCCTATTGGATCTTGACTTCTTCTTCTGCCCCTGGTACAATTGGCAGGGAGAATTCTGCTATGAAGTCTGCCAGGACTTGTTATTTGATCGTCGTGGCAGGGCGGAAGATCACATCGTTCTCGCCTAATACTTTTGCCTTGTGGAGTACGAACTTGATGGGAAAACACGTGACTATAGCGGGTCTCGGTATCCAGAAGGGACTTGCTTACGTTGTACACCGCACGATGCTTGCTTCCTTCTTCTCTAATCAAGACGACGCTTACGACATGCCCCAAAACAGCCAGGTACAAGAGCAGTGGCTCTCCATCTTGGGGTTTTGAGAGAAGAGGTGGTTTTGTGAGATACTCCTTGAGCTTGACTAGAGCGTCTTCGGCCTCTTGGTTTCAATCAATTTTCGCAGTGAACTTAAGGGCTTCAAAAAATGCATGCGACTTGTCGGATAGCCTGGATATGAATCTACTCAAGGCTGCCATTCTTTTGGTAAGCTTCTGGACGTCTCATAGAGTGTTGGGTGAAGGGATTGCTTGAATCGCCCTGATTTGCTCCGGATTTGCTTCAATGCCTTTGTATGTAACTATGTACCCCCAAAAATTTCCCGGAGCTCACTCTGAATGAACACTATGTGGTCTTCCGCTTCTAAGGACTGGACCAGCATGTCGTCTATATAGACTTCCATGGTCTGGCCGATTTGGTCAGCAAACATCATGTTGACGAGCCTCTGATAGGTAAATCCCACATTCTTTAATCCAAAAGGTTATCACCTTGTAGCAGTAGATTCTACGAGAAGTCATGAAGGATGTCTTTTCCTGGTCGTCTTGATGCATGAGTATTTGATTTTACCCGGAGAAGGCATCCATGAAACTCATCAGTATGTGTCTAGCTGTGGCATCCACCAGCTTGTCTATATGGGGCATAGGGAAAGGATCCTTAGGGTAGGATTTGTTTAGATCCGTAAAATCTATACAAACCCTCCACTTGCCATTCTTCTTCCGGACAACGACGATGTTTGCTAGCCAATTCGGGTAGTGGACCTCCCTAATGAACCCAACTGCAAGGAGGTTTTTGACTTCATCATTGATGATTACGTCTCGTTCGGATCCGAACTTCCTCCTTTTTTTCTTGACTGCTAGATACCTGGGTCCACTTGTAGCTTATGCACTGACTTATGGGTCTATCCCTGGCATATCCACGTGGGACCACGCAAAGCAATTGGCGGTTGACCTTAGGAAGTCTATCAGTGTCTGGCGTATGCCTTCTTGCAATCTTGCCCCTATTTTGAGGTTTTTGCTTGGTTCTCCGGGTATCAAGGGCATATCATCCAGCTGTTCCACTTCCCACTCCTCAGTGTACGATGCAGTAAGTGGTTTTTGTAATTTCTATAAGGGAGTTGTCTTTCCCTTTAAAGTGGTTTGGTAGCACGATCGAGAATTCTCTTGGTTACCCTTGATCTCCTTGATTCCCCATAGAGTTGGAAATTTAAGTACTTGGTGCAGAGTTGACGACACGTCTCTAATCTCATGTATCCAGGGTTTGCCCATGATCATATTATAGGCGGAGGGACAATATATGACAAAAAACTTGGTGGACAGGTTGACTCCTCCAGCGCAAACTGGGAGTGTTATCTCTCTAATGGTTTGCTTGACTTCTCCGCTAAAGCCCACTGGTGGTGTGGTCTTCTTGGTTAAGGCATCTTGGGTAAGACCTAAGTCTGTGTATGCTCCCGGGAAGAGTATGTTCGTAGAGCTTCCATTATCGATGAGTACCCTCTTCACCAAACAATTAGACACTAAAAATTAAACAACAAAGGCGTCATGATGTGGAGTTAGGACTCTATCTTTTCCCTCGGTCGTGAAGCTTATGACTTCTTGACTGAGGTTATGACGCTTGGCCTCCGGGGTGCCTTGATTGTTTTTCCCGAACCTTGTGCTTTTGTTTGCAGCGACATGTGCAATGCCACTTATATCTGACCCTCTGGATATGACATTTATAACCCTATCATGCCTTGGAGAATTGGGCGCTTGACGTCCTGTTGGGGCACCTTCTTCCAGATTATCTAGCCTCTCCTTTGTTCTGTTAGAGAGGAATTCCCGCGAGTGTCCTTTCTTGAGCAGCTCATTGACTTCTATTCTTAAGGATATACAATCCTCCGTTCTGTGACCATGGTCATTGTTGAAGTCACACCATTTGTTCAGATTCTAGCGATGGTCAGACGACCTCATCTTCTGGGGCCATTTGACTTGGCCTTCCATCTCCTTCAGGACTCCTACCAGCTCTGCACCTGATATTAAAAGGTTGGATAGCTGCGACCAAGTATTTATCGGCGGGAATCTATTGTCATCCAGCTTACCCAGAGGCTTGTGTCCTTTGGCTCCCTTTGGTATGTCTGCTCTGGTAGGTCTTTGGTAGGGCTTGTCATCTTTGGACGTCTTCTCGGCCCTCATTACCCGAGATTCTTTCCTAGCAAGCAGGTCTTCTTCCCACTTGATTTGTGTCTGGGCGCGGGAGAGCACGTCTTACATCGTTCTGCACTGATATTTCGTGAATTCCTTGTACAGATTGACATAAGGCATAAGTCCTCTTTTAAAGGAAGAAATTGTGGTGGCAAGACTGCAGTTTGGGATCGTGACCTTCTGATTGTTAAAGCGATGAAGGTAGCTCCGGAATGGCTCTGCCTTATGCTGTCTGATCTCATAAAGGTCATCAGATGACTTGGGAGTCACTCTGCTGCTAGCCTATTGCTCCACAAATAGGTCATTCAGCTGAGCGAAGGACCTTATGGTTCTAGTTGGGATCGATATGAAACATTGCAAAGCAGCTCCCGTTTGGCTGGAACCGAATCCCTTGCACATGGCAGCTTCTTTGTGCTCCTTCTGGATCGCTACAGTTAGCAACTTCGGCTTATACTGTGGGATGTGATTATTCATGTCGGAAGTCCCGTCGTATGGCTTGCTGAATGGGAAGGTGAACTTCTTGGGCATATCGGTGAGTGCAATCTCATCTGAGAAAGATGTGTCCGCATAAGAGCTTAGGGCCTGTAAGTCGTTCGATTATCGATTTCAGTGCAAAGCCTGGAAGTTGTTCGATTACAGATTACAGTGCCTTGATTGCTCCCAACAAGGAGTATCTCACAGTACCACCACTTCTCTCTAAATCCCAAGATGGAGAGCCACTGCTCATGTTCCTGGTTGTTTCAGAGCATGTCGTAAGTGCCGTCTTGGTTAGAGAAGAAGGAAGCAAGCAGCGTCCGATGTACTACGTGTTGGGAGTAATTTAGGCCATGGTAATTCCCCAAACTTAGATGGAGTACAACAGTAAGACCTCAAGGCAGGGGAATGCCCAGAAGCAGGAAGCCAGACGACGTTGCATAGCCAGAAGCCGAAAGCAATTATGATATATCCGATTCTTGGAGGGATAATCATGAACTCCTTATATAAAATATAAAGCTTAGGGGTTAAGAGAGGACACACGAAAACACTAGGCTAAACAAATCAATACAAACATATATTTTCTCCATTATTGCTCTTGAGAGCTTAGATCATCTTCTTCGATGCAAATACACGCAAACTCCAACAGGAGCTGGTGTCGCAACTGCAGAGCTTCAGACCTTGAGACAGCAGATGGAAGCTAATACCAAGACACTCCAGGAGAACACGCAATGCTTGCAGCAACTAGAGCTGGAGAACAAGACTCTTAAAGAAGCAAACTCGGCTTTGACGGCAAATCAAGCCACAAATCAAAGGTTCAGGGTCCACGTGCCCCAGATGCCAACTCTTGAAACTCCTCCTACCAATAACACATGAGAAAGAGGAAACCCAACAGCAACATGAGCCTAGGAGAATAATCTAACCGACCTGTTTGTGGAACAATTTGCTAGTAGCGGAGTGACTCCCAATCCTCTGATGACCTTTATGAGATCAGACAGCATAAGGCAGAGCCAAATAGGAGCTACCTTCATCGCTTTAACAACTAGATGGTCATAATGGCAAACTACAGTGTTGCCATCGCAATTTCTGCCTTGAAAAGAGGACTTCTACTTGATGGTGATCTATACAAGGTGCTCACTAAATATCAATGCAGAATGATGGAAGACGTGCTCTCCCGCGCCCAAGCGCTGATCAAGTGGGAAGAAGATCTACTAGCCAGGCAAGAATCTCAGGTCATGAGTACCGAGAAGACGGCCAGAGACGACAAGCCCTACCAAAGACCTACCAGAGAAGATGGACAGAAGGGAGCCAAAGGATACAAGCCTCTGGGTAAGCCGGACGGCAAGAGATTCCCGCCAGAACATACTTGGCCGGATGTATCCAACCTATCAATATCGAGCGCAGAGCTGGTAGGAGTCATGAAGGAGATGGGAGGCCAAGTCAAATGGCCTCAGAAGATGAGGTCACCCGACCATCGCCGGAATCCGAACAAATGGTGTGACTTCCTCAATGACCACGGTCACAGAACGGAGGATCGCATATCCTTAAGAATAGAAGTCAATGAGCTGCTCAAGAGAGGACACCTACGAGAATTCCTCTCTAACAAACCAAAGTAGATGCCAGATAATTAGGAAGAAGGAGTCCCAACAGGCCATCAAGCACCAGATTCCCCAAGGCATGATAAGGTGATCAATTTCATATCCGGAGGATCAGAGATAAGCCGCATTATGCATGCGGCTGCGAAGAAAAGCACAAGGCCTGCGAAAAACAATCATGGAACTCCGGAAGTCAAGCATCAAACCCTTTGCCAAGAAGTCATAAGCTTCACGGCTGGAGGACAAGATGGGAACCTGACTCCACACAACGACCCATTGGTGATGTGTTCATAATTTAACGCATATTTAACATCATCTAGTATGTGTTTTAGTTGCATTTAGGTTGTATATAATGCATTTAGGTGTTAGAATTCATAATGTTTCTAAGGTGAGTATAGCTTAGGATTTTGTCTTTGCATTGCATTCTTTTGCATTTGTAGTTACAACCTTTGGATGAGCAACTTGAGAGTTTGGGATGATGGATTCTTGATGCTTAAATGATGAAGAAACAAAGAGAATTAAGAGCCAAGTGAAAGTGGAGAAGAGAGTAATAGAAATAATACGCCATTCTGACGGCAATTGAAAGAACAAGAAGAAGAAGTTGTAAAGGGAACCAGGCATCGACCTCCAGGTCGATGGCTGGTCTCCTAAGGTCGATGTTGCGTTGCCTTTACAGATTATTGACGTGTTTTAAGGCTTTTAGGGCTTCTTATCACCACCGCTTTTAATATAAATACATCCTCTAAGCCTCCAAGAACATTTGGACTACCTAAGCTAGTGTTTTTTGTGTTTTCTTCATGTTTCTAAGATTGATTTAAAGATTTGTAAACACTTTGTGCTTGGATCTCTCTAAAATCATTCTTGTGTTTGTCTTCTCTTTAATCTCTTGTTCTTCTTTGTTCTTCATCTCTTTTCTTCCTTTTTCCAAGATTCTTCCTTTCTCACAAAGTTGGGTTTTCTTGGATCTTCTTGTGTTTGTATGAATTTAATCGTCTCTTCTCATCTCCTCTCACATTCTTCTCACTTCAAGGATGGATTTCTAAGAAGCTTGTGACACTTCTTAGTCTTGCATGGGCCTTAGTGAGTAGAATACATTGGATCTTGGATTGGTAGATTAGGGAGTAATTTGGTAGTTAGATAATGATGTCTAAGGATAGAATGAACTTAGATCTCTATGGTTTAGGTGTTCTTAATACTAGATCTAGGATAAAAACTTGATCTTGATATGTATACATTTCACGCCCGAGAGGTGTTCGATAAAATGTCTAGGAGAACCTAAAGCATGCCAAACTTAGCTTAGCCAATGAGAGTTGATTGCTAGGGAGTTTAGTTACTATATGTACTCTTTCTTAATGATTCCTAATTGAGTTATCATTTACAACAAACGAGAGTTGAGTGAATGTAATCAATATGGAAATGGCCTATTGTCACGAGAGTGGATTAGGCTAGTAATGATTCCTTGGTTGTGAGACTAGTTCTTTTGTTTGTCTCCTTTATTGTTAGTTAGCCACTTGATTACCTCTTCTCAATTGCCAATCCAAGTTCCACTTCTCCATCGTCGTAAGTCTTGTTTAGTTTGTTTAGGTTGTGTTGCTTGTTCTTTATTATCTTTGTGCCACCACTTTTATCTCTTTTTATTTGCTTAGCTTAAAGGATATTGCGTATGCCTAGTGCTTGATTCTCTATTTCTCGTGGGTTCGACCCTTAAGTACTACAATCGACATAGTCGTATACTTCCGGTTACTGGGGATTGTTAGTGATTAAGGCTTATAAATTTATAACTGGAAATTGAGTTAATCACTAGCAAAATCTAGCCCTCATCAAGTTTTTGGCGCCGTTGCCAGGGAACTAAGTAGATTCTCAATAGGATTTCAATTTTTCCTTAGACTAAGCTTTCTTATGTTTTGTTTTCTATTGTTTGGTCAGTAACTTTCTTCCAAGTGTTTGTTCTTTTTGCAAGATCAATCATACGAGAGAAAGAGGATGTCTTCCTACATGAATTCAGTGTTGAATCTCATGTTGGAAGAACAAGAAGAGGGATAGCTTCAAACCCCCCCCCCCCCCCCGNCGAGCTATCATGGAGCTTATGAGCCATCCACCTCAAGAGAGCACAACCACATGGGTATTATACTCGACGGAATCCACACGGTTATGGTGAGAGGTACTAACTTAGAAATGAACCTCACAATGCTCAAGAACCTAATCCTTCCCAAGTCTCAAAAGAAGAAGAGATGTACAACATGGTTAAGGAGTTGTTACAACCTCGAAAGGAGTTAAAGAATGAGTTGGATGAAAGATTTGATAGGATGAACGCCACTAATGATGCTTTTAACAAGGATATTCGCTCAAAGATGGATGAGATCAAAACACATGTGATTTCAATCAACAACATGCTTACACAAGAGGTTGAAGATCAAGAAGAAGACATTCCTCGCTAAAAAATGTAGATGGTTGGAGCTTCCTCCACCAATATCGAAGTAGATTTTGAAGAGGAATCACAAACAAAGGATGCATCCTTAGTTGAAGCCGAATACTCTACGTGGGAATTTGAGTCACCACATGAACATAAGATCTATGAAAAGCTTGTGTCGGGATTTGAATTACAAGATGTGGGAACCGAAATTCTCACTGTCAATGTTATGTGGTTCACGGACTCTCTGTAGCCAAAAATCGACAGATCGGGCAGTGAGTGCGAAAGTTAATAGATAAGAAATACGAAACTAATTTGCGAGATAAGATCAAACAAAAAAGCGTGAGTAAAACAAATATGTGAATAGATTGTGAGATTCAAGTTAACGAGATTCATATGACGAAATTGAGATGAATAGCGAAGTAAAGACAATACGAAACAGATTGTGAAGCGAGATATGTAAAACGACAGTAAAGTAACAGGATTCATAGTGAGAAACAGTTTGAACACGAAAAGAGAATCGTGGATCAAAACATGGACAGCAATCGAAAACCATAAATAACGAAGAAAATATAAGGGATCTTATTCGAATTCGTGGTCTAAGCGTGCGCATCCGGTGTTAAGTCGTGGCCGCAAGAACTGTTGGCGACGATTACCTAGAACTACAGCGTAGACTCATAACCTAGTTTAGACGCAGCTCGCTAACGAAAACAAAGTAAGAACCGTAGTTTTTCTAAGTGTTTTGCGGTGACGAAAATTGTCCTCCATATCCTTCTTCTCCTTCGCACCCTTTATATAGGTCTTCGTGGGCTTGGTTCGTTTCCTTTTTCATCCCCGATTCGTGAATATCTTTTCGTGGAAATATTCCTTTTCCTCGATTGGCATATATCCTTTTCGAGATCCTTCCTTATTTTCTCGAAACTTAAAATTTTCGCGAAACCCTGGAAAACCGTCATGGTAAATGGGCCGGTTCTCGCCCGAAATCTTAAGTGGACTGTTATCGCGATTTGGGCCCTTTCGGGCCGTTTTGCGGATAAGTGATTTTACGATTCCTTTCGGAGAAACTGTTTCTCGTAAGACCAAGCGGTAATAGTTTCGTGGAATGATAAGACCAATCGTATAGTTTAGACTCTTCCGGTGTTTAAGTTAACCGTCGTCGTTTTACACGATCGATACAAAATCCACGAAAAGTACGAATCCTTACGATAATCGTCATGACGGTTTGATGGAAACTCCAATCGAGGCGAAGCGAGAGACGATCAAGTGACGATTTGAAGGAGATGATGATCGGAAAGGACGTGGTTCAGCCAACGGATAACGGCTGAATGTTGTTTGCGTCCTAGCACCATCTGGCGCCAAGACCGATCCCCGATCTTGGCGCCAATTGGCGGCAAGACAAGCTCTCTGTCTTTGACTCCAATTGGCACCAAGACGGACCTCCGGTATTGGTTTCAATCGACGTCTAGA
>OVAN01004791.1:0-23210 GCA_900406275.1 Anastatica hierochuntica
TACTAACTGTACGCTTGCAGCGATTTCTTGGGTGAAAACCTGAGCCATCAACTCTACCGAAGATCCTTCGTCAGACCCTACTTGAGATGCGTCACTCCAAAAGAACCAGATCTTTTCCTAAGAGAGCTGCGCAATGGAGAATGCGAACCCTACATTCGGTATGCGGCTCCCATTGCGAGGGCGTAAGTCCACTCCTCAAGGCGAGAAGGTCGGGATATTATTTGCCCTCGATGTCAAATGATGCTATATGGATGACGCGATACTGCAAGAGATGCCAAGAGCATGCCCAAGTATCAAAGCTACCTCATAATAACCTGAAAACCATCCGCTCGCCCTGGCCATTCCGGAAATGGGGCATGAACATCGTTGGAAAGCAACCCATGGAAACTTCCCAAAAGGTTTCCAACTGATAGTAGCCGACTACTTCTCCAAGTGGGTAGAAGCCAAAGCCCCAAGCAAGATCACAGAGGATAAGATCAAGACACTCATCTGGAGGAATATCATTACCAGGTTTGGGGTCCCCCATGAATTCGTCACCAATAACGGCCCCTAATTCACTAGTAAAATATTCAAGAAATTTTTCAACGATTGGGATATCAAGCTCAGCTTTGCTAGCCCCAAGGTATCCGAAAACAAACGGTCGACCAAAAAAACTATCATAAATATTTTGAAGCGTCAACTGGACGAAGCAAAAGTAAATTGGGTTGAAGAGTTGAATGTAGTGCTTTTATCTTACAGAAGAACAACGAAGAACTTCAAGAGAGAAATGCCTTTTTCCTTAGTCTACTTAATAAAACTACTAACTACTATCCTCCCAACTACTTTGGGCGGCGCATTAATTAGCCGTAGTCTTCGGGGGCCGTTGTCACTAATGGGCTCGGGAAAATAGTCCCGGGACTTGCCTCGTTAAAAACCTTTCTCGGAAAACACGGATGGACAAAACCACGAGAAGGGAAAAAGAGCACAAGACCCGACACCTCCATTAGTGACGGCTTTCGGAGGCTTGAATCACTATCAACGCGATCGGATAAGCATTCTCAAAGCTGCCCAGATGATGTTGAATAAACTCTTTGACGGCATAGTTGAGCTGCTGCGTCTTGGGTCAGGTCATTAGACCAGATAATTTGCCTAAGGCATCTTCGGGTTCCAGCTGCTCGTCGACTTCGAGTTTCTCAAGTTTAATATGTTCGTCCGCGTGCCACGAGACCTCTTGGGCGTTGGCCATGATCACATCATCCCCTCCCAGTTGAAAACGATTTGTCCTCAAATCGGAATTGTCGAAAACTTCTGCACGAAAAGGGAGTAAGTTAGTAACTTCAAAATCCGAACTCACGGGATACTTACCTTGAAGATCGAGTTCGTTGGCGTTGTCATTGATTTTTTTTGTAATTTTGAACGGCTCGTCCATGTTCGGTATGAGCTTGACTTTTCCTGAAGCTCTCTTTAACTCAACGTATCCTGCAAAGGGAAAAATAGAACAATCGAAATAATCATAAAGTAAAAGTCTTATCCCGTAAATGTTCATGCTCGGATTCGGGTGGAGATTTGAATCTGATAGAGATTCTTTTATCGGCCATGAGTATTTGATGGCTTGATGATTATCTTCTTCCAAATCAGGTGGCTTGGTTCGTTTGTCTTCGTCTTGGATTCCTCCCGTGCGCTTCATAGTTGTCTTGTAACCTGCAATGGGCGCTTCGGACCAAGACAAGCGAATTATATCTGCGTGATGATGAATAATGAAATTGATGAGTTCATAGTTACTTAACTTGGCTTGTTCAAACTTTCCCGGTTTCCATATGTAGGCTTGCATTGTTCCGGACATGGAAAGTTCAAAATCAGGCGAGCATAGGATCGATCGGTTTGAAGAGTTGATAACTTTGAGCTCTGAAATGATCTTGGCGTAAAACTGGCTTGTAGACGTTCCTTGATGGCTTACAAATCCGGAACATGTTTGATCATACCTTGATTCCTCAGGTCTGGTCGGAAAAGCCTTCGAAGCGCGCACATGTCCAGACTGCGAAAATCCAGATTCGCTCGGATTGTAAAATCCATATCTTTCGGGTCTGAGTAATTGTGGCGTTGATTTTAGTTTGTCATGATGCTCGGATGCGTTAGCTTTCCAGAACAGTTAAGTTTGTGGCTTAACTCTTTATGGTCGGAGATATACTTCCTGGACTGCTAGCATGTCAAAACTGTTTTCTGGACAGCTTTCGTAATTCGGTGGTTGCGACTCCAATTCGGCCAAGGATACCTTGAGAAGGCTCGGATTTTTATCATAATCTTCCCTTTCGGATAGATTATCCTTGAAAATAGCTCGGCCCGTACCCAAAGAAAGCAAATTGGGCTTCATCTTATTCTTAGATTCGAGATAATTACCTCGGGTCCTTTGCTTCGGTTGGAGACGGATGTCGTTCGGTAATCTTTCGGGGCACCCTTTGGTTGAATCATCTTGGAATTTCTTCGGCTTATTAATCTCATTGCTAGAAACGGAAGTAAATGGGGGCTCGGCGTTATTCTTCTTTCTCAAGGCCACTTGGTCTTCGTAGACTTCCTGAGGAGTCATCGGAAGTAGGACGATCTTTCGGCCCTTGAACTCAAAGGTTTGACGGTTTGTGAACCCATCGTGAGTTACTCGGTGCTCGGATTACCATGTTCAGCTAAGTAGGATGTGACAGACGTCCATGGGTAAAACATCACATAAGACTTCGTCTTCATACTTTTCAATAGATAAAGGCACTCGGACTTGACTACTACCGGTCATTTCGCCTTGGTCGTTGATCCATTGTAACTTGTAAGGCTTCAGATGCGTTAGGAGCTCCATTCCTAGCTTTTGGACCATCGTTTCACTAGCAACATTGGTGCAGCTTCTTCCGTTGATGATTAGACTGCATACTTTGTCTTTGACGAGACATCGGGAATGGAATAAGTGCTCTTGTTGCTCGTTGTCTCCTTCGGCGGCTATAAGGCTAAGTTTTCGGAGAGTGACTAACAGTTCGCCTTTCATAGCGGGTTCGTGAACGGAAGAATCTTCTTCGGGTTTCGCCTTGTCGGATTTGATCTTGCCTTCGTCCTTTCGGATCATATCCATTCGGTTGGCACACTCGTTTGCATAGTGTCCAAGGTCGTGGCACTTGTCGCACTTGATGTCTCGCGATCATAACTTGCCCTTTCCTTTCGGGTCAAGTTCTTTGGGCTTCGGCTTAAAGATCGTCTTGAGTTCTTCCTTCAGGTACTCGAGACGTTCTTCCTTTAGATAGCTCGGTTTCCGGGGGTCATAGCTTGGACGGACACTCTTGCGCTTAAGTTGCTTTTCTTTTTTGAGGGCCAAGAACTTGCGGCTGAGCTTCTCGTCCAGCTTTTCGTCCATCATTTTCGCCATGCTAGCTGTGATGGCGGCAATAAGAGCTTGGTTTTTGCTTGTTTCGGACATGGTACCTGCAAGGGAAAAACACGAGAATCCCGAGTAAAGATACTCACGAAAACTTAAGAAAGTTAAACAGACTTAGAAAATTTTCGAAAATTAAAATAAGGAAAAGAGGAGTTTGGAAAGGTACAACCTGACGGGAAGTGCTCTGATACCACTTGATGTGATCCTCGTCGGGAGGAAGGACCGATTCCTAGGAAGCGCTTCTCGTCTAGACGATTGAGAGGATTGTAGCGGAAGACTTGAACGGTTTAAGGATTGTGCACGTTCGGATGTGGTACACGACGGTCGGATACGTGGAGGAACGGACGTTCGGATGGGGAACGTACGTTCGGATGAGTTGGAACGAATGCATAGGCCGAACGGTCAACTGTCGGAAGAATCCGAACACGAAGTAATCGTGACGGCGAGAGGATGAACCCGAACGATGATGCGTGGATTGAGTGAAATTTCCGAAGAGTTGTTGGATGCTCTCGGACTTTCGGCTTAGATTTGCTAAGGAAGAAATTCCTAGAGCACTAAGTTTCTTTTTAAACTCTAGAGAGAGAAACAAAAGAGAGAGAAGTTGATTGAAAGTTGGTTGTTCTTACAAATGAGGAGAGGTCCTCCTTATATAGAAAAAGGAGTAGTAAATTAAAGACATTAATTAAAACTACTCAATAAAACTACTAACTACTATCGTCCCAACTAATTTGGGCGGCGCATTAATTAGACGTAGTCTTCGGGGGCCGTTGTCAATAATGGGCTCGGGAAAATAGTACCGGGACTTGCCTCGTTAAAAACCTTTCTCGGAAAACCCGGAGGGACAAAACCGAGAGAAGGGAAAAAGAGCACAAGACCCGACACCTCCAAAGCTGCCACGATGATGTCGAATAAACTCTCAAAGCTGCCACGATGATGTCGAATAAACTCTTTGACGGCACAGTTGAGTTGCTGCGACTTGGATCGGGTCATTAGACCGGATAATTCGCCTAAGGCGTCTTCGGATTCCAGCTGCTCGTCGACTTCAAGTTCCTCAGGTTCAATCTGTTCGTTCGCGTGCCACGAGACCTCTTGGGCATTGGCCATGATCACATCAAACTACAAGGTTAGAACGCGAACCCTCTATGTAGGAGACTGGGTCTTATGCAAAGTCTTCGACAATACCCTCGACAAAGAAGCAGGAAAGCTTGCACCAAACTGGGAAGGACACTACAAGGTGACCAAAGTACGCGGGTCTGGGGCATACAAACTACAAAATGGTAATGGTAAGAACTAGAAAACCAGTTAGAATGCCTTGTACCTCAAAACCTACTACTTCTAACTAAAGCCGCAAGGTCATTCAATATTCATTCTCAATCCTTTTTTCACATTGTTTTTTTTACGATTTATCAATATTTACTACTAAAAGCTTCCGCCTAATAAAGTATATGTCAAAGATTTAATCAAAAATACCAGAGCATGCGCCAAAGATCCCAACAAGAATCAAAGCCAATCGATAACCAACGTTACCCCATAGAGAAGAAAACAACCCTACAGGGACAAAAACAATATCCAGGGGAAATAAATCTTACTGCTGAAAAGCACAAAGAAAAAATATACCTCAATCGATATGCTAGTTGATCTCTAGTACGCCTCAAAAATTTCCTGCTTACATATACGTGGGGAGCACAGGACTTTCAACACAGATATTGTTCGGTGGTTTTTTGGTGATTCTTTGATGGAGAAGAACAAGATTACTAAGGGATTTAGGGTTTTAAGAGAGATGAGCGAAAGAAATTAAAGAGATGTGTAAAACGATTTCTTTTATCGATGTTCAAGAGAATTGATTACAACATGAGTTTTTGGTGTGCAGTTTTCGGATCCTTAAGTTAGGGTTCTTCCCTTTGTATATATAGTCATCGAATCAGAGTATTTCCATACATGTTATGGATGACTTCTATGTTTGAGTCTATCTCATACAATAAGGAATATTTCCCTTAATTCATCAAGGTATTTTTCTTTATCTCTTAAAATTTAGATCGACTAAGGGGATATCCACCCTACCTCAGCTTGGCGCTGTGTCCTCTCGCTTTGTTGTGATCATTTAGCAAGAAATCATTAAGAATCATTCCACTTTGTCACCGAACTCCCTAGCTATCAACTCTCATTGGCTAAGCTAAGTTTGGCATACTTTAGGTTCTCCTAGACATTTCATCGAACACCTCTCGGGCGTGAAATGCATACATATCAAGATCAATTTTTTTATCCTAGATCTAGCATTAAGAACACCTAAACCATAGAGATCTAAGTTCATTATGTCCTAAGATATCATTATCTAACTACCTAATCACTCCCTAATCTACCAATCCAAGATCCAATGTGTTCTACTCACTAAGACCCATGGAAAACCAAGAAGTGTCACAAGCTTCTTGAAAATCCATGCTTGAAGTGAGAAGAAGGTGAGAAGAGATGAGAAGAGATGATTGAATGCAATCAAACACAAAGAAATCCAAGAAAAATTCTAACTTTGTGAGAAAGGAAGAATCTTGGAAAAAAGAGAGAAAAGAGATGAAGAACAATAGATCTAAAGAGAGAAACACAAGAATAATTTAGATAGATTTAAGCACAAAGTGTTTACAAATCTTTAAATCAATCTTTAAAACATGAAAAACACATAAAAACACTATCTTAGGTAGTCCAAATATTCTTGGTGGCTAAGAGGATGTATTTATACTAAAAGGGGGGGTGAGGAAGCCCTAAAAAGGGCATTTTTCGGCCAAGGTTGTCAGTCGTCGACCTCCCAGGTCGATGGGAGCCAACCTGAGGTCGATGGCTGGCAACCTTGACCGCAAACAACATCTTCTCTTCTGGATGTTGCCAGCCATCAACCTTAGGTAGCCAGCCATCGACCTCCAGGTCGATGGCCAGCAACCTTGACAGCTTCTTCTCCTTGTTCTTTCAATTACCGTCAGAATGGCGTATTATTTGCATATAGTCTCTTCTCCACTTCCTCTTGGCTCTTGATTCTCTTTGTTTCTTCACCATTTAAGTATCAATAATCCATCATCCCAAGCTCTCAAGTTGCTCATTCAAAGGTTTCACCTACAAATGCAAAAGAATGTAATGCAAAGACGAAAATCCTAAACTAGACTCAGCTTAGAAACTTTATGAATTCTAACACCTAAATGTATTATATACAACCTAAATGCAACTAAAACACATACAAAATTATGCTAAAAATGCGTTAAATTATGAACACATCAATACCTTAGTTTGGGATCGACTTTGTAAAAAAGATAAAAATGAGAGTGGCTTCACCATGGCTCTCGTTAGTGTTGCCATTTCTCGCTGTTATGGCTTAATCTTTGGTAAGTCTCAATAGCGCTTAGCAGGCTGCATCTTTTAGATGAACTCTTGGGCTTCTCTTTTTGTTTCTTGCCCATTACCGCTACGGTTAAATAGATGGGAAAGCGAAGAGTCTTTGCCATCCTTTGCCATCGCTCACATCATGTCTCTCTCTTTATTCGCCACTCCTTCATGCTACCGGCGTTTCCCTAATTCCGGTAAGTTCTCGTCTTTGATTACTATTCCGTTTAGTGTAGAGTTTCCAATCGCTGATTTAGGGATATCGCAATTTTCTTGAATGGTAGTTATGGATAGAAAAACGTCGTCTAGGGCTCCTATGTCTTCTGCTCTAGCCAAAGCCCTTGCAGCTAGGGAAAAACTTAAGAGACTCGCATCTCCTGATGTTAACGTCCCTCAGTCTCCTAGCCCTCGTGTTGCGGGAGAGTCCGTGACCTACAGGAGGAGAAGTTGCGCTTCGAGAGACCTAGAGTTTACCCCTGGGTTGGCTTGTCGGATGGAGATGCGCTTCGAGAGAAGTTGTGTTGACACGACCTCTCATACATGATAGAGAAACGGCATTGTTCTTCCTAGGACCCTTATGTTGATCTTATGCAGGTTCGTCTTCCTCCTGTCCTTATTATGGCCTTAGTAGTGTGGAACTATCTTTATAACTGTCTTTTTGCAGCTTGCGGCGGCCATCTTTGTTCACAAGAAGCAAAATGCTACGGGTTCGTCTCAGGTTTCTAAGTCAAATCCCAGACTGAGAGCCTTGGAGCAGTAGTTGGCTGAGGAGCAGAGAAAGGCTGCGAAGGCCCTTAGATAGCTTCAGGACACTACGCTCATGGCTCAATATGTGGAAAAGCTCGTGGCTTCGAAGCAGAATGATATCACTAAGCTCCTCCTGTAGGTCTCATCTCTAGAGCGGCAAGTGGACTCTTCTTATGGGATTGTTGACACCATCACTCGTCAGGAGATGGCCAGGGACCTTCTCCAAGGGCATCATGTGAAGTGGGACATGGAGAAGATCAAGGCTACCCACCAACGGGAGACTTCTCGACAGGCTAAGGAAGATGGAATGGCTCCATCTGACTACGTTGTGACCCTATTGACCCTGCTTTCTGCCCAGACAACTAGAGATGACCCCTCTGGAGAAACCCCCGAGTCGAAGCTGGAGCGTGGAGTGTAAAGCACATTTTTGTTGTTGACTTTCTGTTTCCCATTTTTTAAAGCCATGGCCATATGGCTTATAACTCTTTTTTTTTGGTAATATGACTTGTCTTTTCCTAGCCTTTTTAGTGCACAAACTTTCTTTTTAGTTTTTTTTTCTGCAACAAAGACATCTAGACAATCATAAGCATTAGTTAAAAAATGAACTACCGTGAACTCGGTGGGCACAAGGCCTTTTTTGGACTTATGGTCCCTAGGCTAGAGTCTGTGGTCAGCAGTACTAGCCTTCGGTGAGTGGTTTACTTAGTGGGTACAAGGCTCTTGGGCACACCTACTTGGTTAGACATTTAGTCACTGGGCTGAAGCCTTATTGACACTTTGTGTCAGAGTTTTTACTAGCTTTGTTATGATCGACTGGTTTTAAGTCTTTTTATGAGTTGCATATTAGGATGGACTAGGGTGAACATATCCATTAGTTTTGCTAACTCATAGTTTTGATGCATTACATCTACCACCGTTAGGAGCCTGTTCGCATTTCGCCATGGCTTTTCAACCATCGTTTTTAGGAGCTCGTCCGCATTAGATGGACCATAGTTAGGAGCCTGTCCGCATTCTGCCATAGCCATTTAACCATGGTTTTTAGGATCTCGTCCGCATTATATGGATTTTTTTTTGGACGCAAGGCCTTGGTGGACATATAGCCTTAGTAAATTCTTAAGGAGTTTTTTTTTAAAAGATAGTGTATATCTTTTTCATCCAAAGGAAATCGTTTTTCTTTTCTTTCAAGAATGTATTTCAAGACCCACAGTTTCTTTTATCAAAGAATAGCGGGAGCATTAATACATAATTTAGTTCTAAGAAAAATGATGGTCATCTCATGGCTGAGAAGAAGTTCCAAGGCTTACGCCAAGGCCTTCTTACCTAGAATTGGTATTTTTTGAGGTGGAGGGCATTCCAGCTATTTGATTGCTCTCTCCCATGTCTGTCTTGCAGTCTATAATCTCTGACATTTCGTACCTCTATGATCTTGTAAGGTCCCTTCCAGGTTGGGGCTAGCTTTTTAACGGCTTTATCCTTGGTGTTCTCAAACAGTCTTCTAAGGACCCAATCTCTTTTCTGGAAAGTTTGCATTCTCAACTTTCTATTGTAGCTCCTGGCTACTTCTTGTTGGTAACAGCAATTACGTACCATCGAAGCGTCCCTCTTTTCCTCACTTAAGTCTAGGTCTAAAGCCATCAAGTCGTCGTTAGCTTTATCATCGTGGCAAAGAGTTCTGGTTGTTTTTACGCTTATCTTTGCTGGAATGATTGCTTTTGTGTCGTAGACCATGGAGTAGGGGGTTTCGCCGGTGGCAGACATGGTGGTCGTTCTATATGCCCATATTACGCCAGGGAGCTCAACGACCCATAATCCTTTTTCATATTTAGATTTTTCTTTGGCATGTCGACGATTGCTTTATTGATTGATTCTACCTGACCATTCGATTTTGGATGACGGGTTGTGGCAAAGCTAAGTTTAATCTCTCACGTTTCACAGAATTCCTTGAAAGCATTGCTAGTGAATTGGAGCCCGTTGTCTGTGACAATCTCGTGGTGCACTCGAAACCTGCATATGATTCTCTTCCAAAGGAAGTTATGTAATTGGACGTCTGTGATTTGAATCAATGCTTCTTCTTCCACCCACTTGGTGAATTAATCCGTCATGACAAGCACGAAAATCTTTTGTTAAGTCGCCATGGAAAATTTCCAACTACATCCATGTCCCATTTTGTGAAAGGCCATGATGCCCCTATTGGCTTTAGATTCTCGGGGGGAAGCTTGGACACTTGGGCATGTCTCTGGCATTGCTTGCAATTACGTGCCTAAAGTTTTGCATCGTTATCTAGCGTTGGCCAATAATATTCGACTCTCTGTGTTCTTAGGGCAAGGCTCCTTCCCCCAGAGTGTGATCCGCAAGTGCCTTCGTGGAGCTCCTCTATAGGGAACCTTGCTTCGGGCCATCCAAGGCATCTTAGCATTGGTCACCCAAAGGATCGTCGATAGAGGCTTTCACAGACTAGGCAATATCTCGCAGCTTGTCGCTTGATTTTGATGCATTTGGCTTTGAGTTCCGGTAGGGTTCTATTCCTGAGATATCTTATTATCGGTGTTCTCCAGTCGTATGACGGCTCAGCTGACTCTTGGGTCATGCCATCTTCGGCTTATACTTCTGTGGCGAGCACTTCTTTAGAGATGGCAGGCCATTGTAACATTAGCAAGGAGATACCAAGACTTTCAGTAGCTTGCAACGCATGTCCAAGGTATGCCAAAGCGTTATCGTGGCTGTTCTCTTCTCGTAGAATTTGGATAAGTCTGCACTCTTTGAAATCGGCTATGAGTTCCTTCGCCATCGTAAGATATTTGGCCATGGTCGCATCCCTATATTGATAGTCGCCTTGGATCTGGTTGATGATCAGTTGCGAGTCGTTATGTATTGTGATCTTTCGAGCTCCCAACTGCTTTGCTAATGTGAGCCCAACTATAAGGGTCTCGTATTCGGCTTCGTTGTTTGTAGCTTTTAATTCGCATTGGACTGCTCCAGATGCTTTCTCGCCATGAGGTGAGGTCAATACAATTCCAAGGCCAGTTCCCCTAGCATTGCTAGAGCCATCCACGTGCAATATCCACTCTTCATCTAATCTTGTGGCCTGGAGAGTTTGTACCTCCTCCTTCACCAATAGAACCATAGTGGGTGAGAATTCCGCTACATAATATGCCAACGCCTGGGTTTTATAGTGGTGGCTGGCTTGAAGACTACATCGTACTCTCCCAGCTCTATGGCCCATTTGGATAACCTACCTAACCCTTCGCGCTTGTGTAGGACGCCTTTGATAGGAGCTGAGGTTACTAGCACGGTCGTATGAGTCTGGAAGTAGTGCCTTAGTTTTCGGGCGGCTACAACCAAGGCTAAGGACAACTTTTCCAAGTGATTGTACCGTGTCTCGGCATCTAGAAGCGATTTACTGACGTAGTACATAGGATGCTGGATAATGGCTTCTTCCCTTACGAGGACGCCGCTAACAGCGTGATCAGAGACCACCAGATACAGTAGCAGGAGCTCTTTATCTGTAAGCTTAGATAACAATGGTGGTGTGGATAGAAAGTCTTTAAAGGCCACAAAGGTTTCCTTGCATTTGTCGTCCCATACAAACTCCTTTCCCTTCTTGAGGGCTTCGAAGAAACGTTGCAACTTATCTGATAGCGTTGAGATGAACCTGTAAATGGCCGCCATTCTTCCTCTTAGCTTTTGGATGTCTCTAGGAGTTTATGGTGTTGGGATCCCTTGGATCGCTCTTATATACTCTGGATTAGCTTCAATTCCCCGATGAGTAACGATGTATCCTAAGAACTGCTTGGAACTGACGTCGAAGGAGCACTTGGACAGGTTAAGCTTCATCTAGTGTTTCTGGAGCGTGTCGAAGGCTTGGTGTAGGTGTAAAATGTGGTCTTCTTCTAGTAAATACTTTACTAGCATGTCGCTGATGTAACCTCCATGGTTTGACAGATATGTTCGGCAAACATCTGGTTGACCAGCCTTTGGTAGATGGACTCGATGTTTTTGAGGCCAAATGGCATGACTCTATACCAATAGATCCCTTGGGACGTTATGAACGCCGTCTTCTCTTGATCACTAGGGTGCATCAAGATCTGATTGTACCCGCTGAAAGCATCCATGAAACTCATGAGTTAGTGCCCTGCGGTGGTGTCGACCAGCTTTTCGATGTGTGGAAGAGGGAAAAGATCCTTGGGGCAAGCCTTATTGAGATCTGTGAAGTCGATACAGACTCTCCATTTTCCATTCTTCTTTCTCACGACTACCACGTTGGGTAGCCAATCGGATATCGCACCTCTCGAATGAATCCTGCTTCGAGGAGGTTGTAACTTCCTTATTGACGATGGCATCTCTTTTTGGGGCAAATTTCCTCCTTTCCTGCTTCATCGATGGGTTGTATGGGCCAACCATTAATCTGTGCGAGATGATGCTAGGGTCGATCCCCAGCATATCCGCATGCGACCAGGCAAAGCAATTTTGTTTAGATCGAAGGAAACCTTTCAGCCTTTCCTTTACGTCCAAGGAGAGATGTGAACTGATCTTCAGTTTCCTGGTGAAATCTCCTTCAACCAAGGGGACTTCATCCAGCAGTTTAATCTTTGGTTCCTCTTCATCGGTTTTGGCATTGGCCAAGACCTGTGTCGGAGGCGTTGGTGTGCTTTTCAGGGTAACCTCATAGCAGGACCTAGCATCTTGCAAATCAACTTTGATTTCTCCTACTCCCCATGGGGTCGGGAATTTCATGACTTGGTATATACGGTGCTAGGGACACCCCTTATCGCGTGGATCCATGGTCTCCCCATGATTGCGTTGTATGCTGGTGAACAATCTACGATGGCAAACTTGGTCCGTTGGTGGACTTTCCTTCCCCATACGCTTACGGTGATTTTCCCGATGGTTTGGGTCGTCGCTCCGCTAAAATCGACCAGGACGTTTTCTCTTCGTATGATGTCCAAGTCTGGAATCCCCATCTCCTTGGTGGTTTGTGCAAAAAGGATATTTGTTGAGCTTCCGCTATCGATAATGACCCTTCTGACAATGCAGGAAGCCATGATCGGGGATACAACCAAGGCTTCATGGTGAATAGGTTGTCTCTTGTCGTCAGAAAAGGGAGTGAAGCATATTCATGTTTCTGCTGATTCTTCGCTCTTCGATTCACCCAAAACACAAAGGACTCCTTCTGGTGGATGGGCCCCTGGTTTTTTCTGATCTTTGAACTCTCGTGAGACCGAGTTGATCACCCTAGTATGCTTAGGTGACTCTAGATCTGATTCCTCCTAAGGCTTGGGGAAACTAGATAGGCGTTGCTGGGTTATATTGGTACTCCTCTTGGCGATAAAGTCCTTGAGGAGACCCTTTTCTAGAAGGTTTTTCACCTCCTGCCTTACTAGAGCACAATTCTTGGTTTGGTGGCCATAGTCTCGATGGAAGTCATACCATTTGAAGCTTTCTCTTTTGGCGTAGGTGGGAGACCGTGGCTTAGGTGGCCATGTAACCTCCTTGGCGAAACACCTTAGCTCCGCAACCACTTCTGTTGGGGCCACGGTCAGTATATATCTTCGACGAGCTTGGGAAAAGCAATGTGCTCTTCTTTACTAGCTACTGCCATGGACTTGGCCCACAAATTGGCAGGATTTTTACTGCTTCCTCCAGCCCCTGTTTTACCTTGAAGTCGGTCCATTTGTTTGAAAAGAACTTTATCTTGCTAGGAATCTTAGGACTAGCCTTTGGAGCCACGTGAGTTTGATAGGCAGGGTCCTCTTCTCACTTTATATGTCCCCATGCCATAGAGAGGACATCCTCCATCGTATGGCAATGGTATTTGGTGAGTTCTTTCGAGAGGTCACCGTTAGCCAACAACCGTTGCCTGGAAGTTGAGATAGCTGTAGAGGCAACGCAGTTGGGCACCAACACCTTTGCTTCATTGAATTGTCGGACATACTCCTTCAGACTCTCATCTTCTCGTTGTTTGACTAGATAGAGGTTATCGGAGGTACGTCTCAGGGTACGGCTACTGGCGAACTACTCCATAAAGCGCTCTGTTAGCATGGCGAAGGAGTCGATGTAGTCGTTGGCCAGGTTGGAGTATCACAACAGTGTTAGCCCTGTGAGGGGTTCTCCAAATCCTTTGTACATACAGACGTCAAAGTTCTCATGGCCGATAAGGACAGTGAACATGGGTTGGTAGTATTGGGCTATGTGCGTGTCAGAGTCGGAGGTTCCATCGTACAGGGTCACGGTTAGCCAAGTGAGTCTCTTAGGAACTTCGCTAAGAGTGATGGCATCGATGAACGGTGTGTCAGCGTAGGAATATGGGGCGCTCTTAATGATTGGTAGAGCCACCTCTGACAAGCGGTTGATCATGTTCTCTATAGCCTCTAGCCTTCCTGTTAACATGACTTCTAGTCCATGGGCCTCTTTAGCGCTTCTTTCATGAGGTTTTCTATGGCCGTTTTAATGGTAGGAGCCAGGGGTTCGGGTAAGACCCAAGCTTGGAGTTCGATACGCTTGTGCCATCTTTGAGGTCGTTACTGGTGTCTCATCCAGCGATTGCACCGATGGAACCTTCCTCTTGAACCTGACGCGTTTCTCGTCACCTTTGGTGTCTACATCAAATGTCTGAGCGCTTCTCTCCGTTGTCAAGGCTTTGAGAATCGCGTTCTCATCTTCTAATTCCTTTAGGCGGACCTCGTTTTGTCTTAGACTTGCCCCGATCTGCTCGTACTCTTGAAGCTTCACCGCGATCGCCGCATCGTCAGCTGTCTCTGGTGTTTTTTTTTCACGGGTATGGATCCGAGGATTTCGATGTTCTCTGGCTCGGATGAACTATTAGGGTTTTTTTTCACGGGTGTTTTGTTCTTGTGTAAATCTCCCCCTCCTTCTAGCGTCAAACTGTTTGGAGGTTATTTTGGTGATTCTTCGATGGAGAAGAACAAGAATAAGATTACTAAGGATTTTAGGATTTTAAGAGAGATGAGCGAAAGAGACTAAAGAGATGTGTAAAATGATTTATTTTATTGGTGTTCAAGAGAATCAATTACAATATGAGTTTTTGGGGTAAAGTTTTCGGATCCTTGAATTAGGGTTCTTCCCTTTGTATTTATAGCCTTCGAATATGAGTATTTCCTTATATTTTATGGATAACTTCTATATTCGAGTCTATCTTATACAATAAGGAACATTTCCCTTAATTCATTAAGTTATTTGTCTTGACCGTATCTTTGGCTATGGCTTTGGTTTACACTTACAACTAGCGAGTTTGTTTATATCTCCTTGGTCTATCTATGGCTGGACTCTAAGGGAATAAAATTACCCTCCCAACAGATACTATGGGCAGTTCCACCAAGTACGACTTTGGTGGCAAACAATGCTGATAATGGCCCCTCACGAGGTAGCATAATGTAGCAACATGACTACGTGTTAGCCAAAAACATGACTCCGGTCAACGTGACTCGGGTCACAAAAAGCGACTTCGGTTGCAAAAAAAGGCACATGACTCCGATCATATTTCACGACTCCGGTCAGAAATCATGACTACAATTAACGTGACTCCGCTCAGACCACGGCGAAATTGCCACTTTCTTTACATGACTCCGGTCATCCAACCAGCTATGGTCGCAACTCAGGCTAACGACCAGCACCTTGACTACATTCATACCAAGGTAATATGCCCACCAGTGCTCTGACTATGGTCACATTAAGGCCACATGCCTATCTAACGCAACGACCACAGTCGCAAAAATCTTTTGATCTTTTCGGGAAAGATGACTCAGGTCACAAAGAAAGGAAAAACTCTGAAAGACCAATGCCAAGGGGCAAGGAGCCCGCCTCTCTCGACAAATTTAAACCATAATACTAAGGTACAACATCTACATCTAGGTTACAATCATCAATTTTCATTTAGCTCTGAATAATTGCCAAGGGAAGCTGGGCAACCCACAAAAATAACCACGGTAATGAACGTCCTTGGCAAACATTGGTCAAAAGGGGTAAATCAAAATGAGACAACCCACACAAATGATTATGATTGTGCATATCCTCCTTGAACCTTGGTCAAGGGGCAAGGGGCAAAAGGGGTAAATCAAACATTTTTGTTTTACACATGACGTTTAAAGTTAAAATCTCTCTCTCGACCTTGGTCATGAACCGAGGCAGAGACGCTACTAATAATTTTAATGTTTGTCGAAGAGGACACCTTCAGCAAAAAATAGAGATGTAAAGAATCAAAAAATATTCATTCAAAGAATAAGAATAAGGCCTAAATTACTTTTCATCAAAAGCTAAAGCTAAGTCTACGAGTACAAAAGTCATAAAGAAAATGGAAGGCTATACAATGATCAAAGGCATATACATAATAGACGCTTCACCAAACCCATATTTTTTCCACACTATACCCCAAGAGTTCTGCAAACAGCTAATTGGGAGCGTGAACTTCTCAACACGGATACTAGTGGTGCCTCTGCTCTCTTGCCTTTATCTTCGGCTACCACCCTTTGCCTAGGACTCAACCTCTGGTGGTCCCTAACAGGATCAGAGGGTTCTCTAATAAAGACCCCTCCTCTATACACTGGTTGCGTTACAGGCTTTGCCCCTGGTTCGATCAGAGGGAAGTCATCCCTGAAGTTTGGCATTGGTAACCTAAGCAGCGACACCTTGTACTCCTCCACAAAGCGGTACCTTTTCTGCTCTCTGCATCATACGCCAACCGCCCTCACCGTCAGAGGCGGAGTCCCCCGAACGTCTCTTCTTGGCTCCCTCGGGTTGGTTGAAAGATTCTAGGATTCTGCACTTTGACTTTTTCTATAATGACACAAAACAAGAAGGATGACCAGGGGGATGAACACTGAAACCCTACTTCAGATTTGAAAAGAATCGAAGAAAGAAGAATGGATGCTTACCAGTGAAGATATGGAAAGATGAAGTCGATGGAGTTTTGAAGAAGGCAATAAAAGTAGAAAGATTTCTATCCGAAAGAAAGGAGTGAATAGTTATTCTCCAATCAAGACAATACATATATAGTAACATAAGGGTAAGGGCAAAATTCCTTTCGCGGAAATCAATGAAGATAGTGGATTTAATAGTTGCAGGACACATTGAAAATCGTGTACAGGATACGCTGAATATGCACGTTATTACTGCGCCAAGTAATAATTACCATGGGGAGTCGTAACGTTCTTATCCATGACTATGTCAGCAAAGTTACCAAGGGAGCTATCCAAGATCTAGTGAAAGAAGCCGCAAAAGATTTATTTGTCGAAGCAGCGACATATTTAAGCCGTGACTCAGCAAACAGAGTCTTACCTTAAGGGGCAAATTGTTGGGGTAAAATAAATCACCCCCGACAACAAGTGAAATAACCACGCTCGAAGCAAGAGCTAAACCAACGAATCAAGCAAAAAGTGAAGCAATAAAACAACACCAGAGAACATGGCATGATCGGATTCCCGACCAAGGGATATATCACCGATAAAAAAAAGATTCCCTTGATATTCGTCTAGATATTCACGATAGATGCAGAGAACGAAGATAAAGGAAACATTTCTACATTCTAAATCCTCGCTGCACAAATCTTCAAAATATCTAAAGTAAATATAGGGGATATTATAACTATGTGTATATCCTAATGTTTTCATTCAAAAGCTTATACATTCGATCAATAAAACAACACTTTACACCTCTTTTTACGGTTTTTTTCTTGCTCTTTACTCTACTTTCTGAAGTGGCACATGAGCCGCCCCAAACTATAAATATAACAACATGCATCGTATAAATTTTTTAAGGAAATTTACATCCTATATTATTTTTTGTAATGTATTTTGTAATTTTAAATCATTAGATTTATAATCACTTTGTATTTTTGAATTCATGAAATAAATAATTCCATTAAACTTATACTAAATATATATATATATATGACTATATAATAATATTATATGACTAATATTTTAAAAATAATATTTCACGATTCAAATTTTAAAATACATGTTAACAAATAAAAAGAAAAATATGAGAGCGTTTCAATGGCGATTCTTGCGGGGACGGTTTATGCTCCGTAACCGCTGCTTTCTCTCCACCGGGAGAGAGAGAGAGATTTTCCTGTTACCGGTGGTTACTACAGGGATGAACAGTTGGCTGGCGGTTTTCTCCTTTTTAACCGCAACCCTAATTTTTCTATTTAACCCATGGATTTGCTTCAATTTGACGAGAGAAGAATACATTTTCAGAAATCAACTTTTCTTCAACCACTCGAACATGTCCGTTTTCTTCAAGAAAAAGATGCATAACATCACCCTGGGATTGAAGATGCGATTGTCAAGTTACCCGATTATCTTTGTGATGAGGCTGCCGAAGAAAATCAATTCTCCCTTGTGGTGAAACCGGTGAACCCCAGGAGACAAAATCTTTGTGCAATGATGGTGACTCTGTCGCGAGTCTGGGGCATTGGTGATGAAGTCAGGGGACGAATTGTGGAAGACAACAAGGTCCAATTTATTTTTCAATCAGAGGAGTCATTAGCCTATGTGATGCGAAGAGGCCCATGGTCCTTCAATGATTGGATGTGCACCATGACATGATGGAAACAGGTATTGACAGAAGAAGACCTTAACCAGATCCCTTTTTGGGTTCAGGTGCGTGGTATCCCCCTGCAGTACCTTACGTTGTGAATGGTGCTCCACATCGGAAGCGAGATCGACAACTATCAAGAGACTGATTTTGGCACTGAGGGACAACATGTGAACTATGTTCAGGTGAAACTCCTACGCAACATCAATGAACCTCTTTGCTTCCAACGTCTCTTCCAATTCACAGATGAGACAGAAGTCCTGAAGTTTCAATATGAGAAGTTGCATAGCTTCTGTACTCTCTGTGGAATGCTAACACACGATGCTCCTGAATGTCCAGCCATTGACAACAACAATCCTCCAGATCCTCAAGAGGATGATGATGACACCAATGGAGCACAATCTCCTCAACACCCTAGTGAAGAAACTTTTGATGAGCAGGAGGAGATCAAGTCTCAACTAGAATAGGAACAAGAGCCAAAGATGGAGCCATCACCAGCATCAAAGAAATAGAAGCGTATGGAGCCTCTTGATTAAATTATGATTCATGGTTATGACATGAAACAGGTGTATGCGGTAAAGGAATTGGAAGAATGCCTCAATAAGAGGAGGCGTATTCAGTCAGGTGCTACAGAAGTCTGTCAGTTGATGGAACAAAGCAATAGAGCCAACACTTCTCAGGCTAAGGATCAATGTGGAGCACAAGCGAAACCAAACAACAACCGAAGGGTACAGTGGGCCAGAAGCCACTAGAATCAGGATGAATGCAGCATTTTGGAATTCCCGAGGCTTAAAAGGGTCCTTGGTGGTTCAACGTCTCAAAGGGATCAACGCAAGTTACTCCCCATACATACTCTTTCTTGTGGAAACTATGAATTCTGATGATATTGTACGGGATGTTTTTGTTCAACTTAACTATGAATGTGTTAAATGCGTACGTCCAAGAGGTCTTAGTTGTGGATTAGCTTTGTTATGGAAGAAGTCAGAGGTCTTAGTTGTGGATTAGCTTTGTTATGGAAGAAGTCAGTTTCAATTTCCTTTGTTTATGTTGATGAGCACCTTATGGATTGTAAGATTAATAATAAAGGAATCTCTTTCAACTTTTCCTTTGTTTATTGTCACCTAATCTGAAACGTTAGACACATCCTTTGGGAGAAAATACAACGAATATCAGTTAACCGGTCTGGCCCTTGCCTTCTTTGTGGTTACTTTAACGAAGTGTTAAAAGATAATGAGAAAATAGGCGGTAAACCACATGAACCATGGAGTTTGTTGGACTTTCAAAACATGGTCCAAGTGTGTCAACCCTTCTGACTTGCAATTTTCTGGTAACAACATGACATGGGCGGGCAAGAGACACTCTCATTTGGTGCAAACCTGGATTGATCGAGCCATGGCGAGTCCATAGTGGTTAGCTAACTTTCCAACCTCTTAAATTGTATATCTTGAGATGGTGGAACCATACCATCGCCCAGCAGTGATCAAAATTCAGAAGAAAACAAAAGCAGGACGATGAATGTTCAGGTATGATCATCGATTTAGAGCTAAAGATGGTATTGGTGAGGTGGTTCAAATCGGCTAGGATCGTAACAGAACCAACGATGGCACCATGGGAGGAAGGATCAATAATTGCCGCAAAGCCATCTCTTCTTGGCGTAAGGAACATTGGGCGAGTTCAACTAAAAGAATTAACACACTTCAAGATGAAATTGATCAAGCCGTGAGGAACCCGAGCATAACGACTACGCATATACATGACGTCTGAGCCAATATTGGCAGAGAAAGAGTCGAACTCAATGGCTAAAAGAAGGTGACTGAAACACACGATTCTTCCATGCTACGACTAAGAACAAAATAGCTCGTAATATGCTCATCACCATACACGGGCAAAATGGTGAAGAATTCCATCGCAATGAGGAAATAGGTTTGGAGGCAGAGAGATACTTTGAAGAACTCTTTCAATCAACTAATAATGACCAATTCTCTGGTGTTTTACAGGTTGTTGGTACGGTGGTCAGTCCAGAAATGAATGCATCCCTCACCCGTTAAGTGACAGATTACGAGATTCGGGAGGCAATTTTCTCGAACGGTGCACACCGAGCTCGGGGCCTGATGGTTTCTCGGCGTCATTTTTTCAGGATCATTGGGATGTTGTTAGTTCAAATATCAGTACTATGGTACGACAATTCTTTACTACAAGGACGATCAAAGATCAAATGAACCATACCAATCTTTGCCTCATAACGAAAGGTGAGCTTCCGCAAATCAATGAAAATCTTTCGGCCAATCAGATTATGTAACATAGTCTATAAAACAATTACGAAGATTTTAGTCAACATAATGAAACCAGTTTTGCCTCTGGTTGTATCGGAGAATCAAGCAGCTTTCATACCGGGTCGCTATATAACAGACAATGTACTACTTGCTCATGAAATCATGCACTCTTTGAAATGCCATAAGAGTTGTGCTCAATCATTCATAGCATTTAAAACTGACATTAGTAAAGCGTATGACCAACTAGAATGGAGTTTTCTTCAAGCAGTGATGACTAAGAAACGATATGATGCTAAATGGATTGAGTGGGTAATGACGTGCGTTAAAACAATATCCTTCTCAGTGTTAGTAAATGGAAGCCCGTATGTAAAGATACAATCAACACGGGGTATTCGACAAGGAGATTCTCTATCCCCTTACCTCTTCATATTATGCTCGGACGTACTAAGTTCTCTCCTCAAGCGTGCAGAACAACAAGGACATATATCAGATATTAAACTTAGCCGTAATGGACCATCAATCACTCACCTTCTTTTTGTGGATGATTCATTGTTCTTCTTCAAATCGGATCATCAAAATAGTACGTCGGATATTTAATGAGTATGCGGCAGCATCTGGCCAATTAATCAACCTGGAGAAATCCTCCATTATCTTTGGGGAAAAAGTCTTTCAACATACAAAGGACGCCATACAGAATATACTACAAATACTCACAATTGGCAGGTCGGGTAAGTATCTGGGTCTCCTGGAACAATTTGGATGACAGAAAACAGAAATGTTCCAATATATCACTGACAGAGTCAAGAAGAAAGTCCAAGGCTGACAGACTAAATTCATAACATCGGCTGGTAAGGAAACACTTATAAAATGCGTAGCCTTCGTCATGCTTATCTACTCTATGAATTGCTTTCAATTACCCATGGAGCTATCGAATGAGTTGGACGGGAAAATATCTCAATTCTGGAATGGCTGTACTTAGGAGAAAAGACGAATGAACAGGATATCCTGGAAAAAGTTGTCAATACCTAAGGCGAAAGGAGGATTAGGCTTCCGTGATTAAAATTTGTTTAGTCAGGCGCTTTTGGCAAATCAAGTCTGGCGCATCCTCCAAAGACGGGAGTCTCTACTCCACCGGGTCTTCCACCAACGATACTTTCAGAGAAGTACTCTCCTATCGGCCACTGCAGGAACACGTGCATCCTTCGGTTGGAGGTCTCTTATGTATGGAGCATGACTACTGAAACAAGGACTATCAATCTGGATTGGTGATGGGGCCAATAGAAGTATGGGAGCACATAGGTCGTTACCCACATTGCCAACACGACCACCTTTGCTACAACCTTTGGTTGATCCATCTACACTCGTGGCAATGTTAATTGATAAACAATGCCTTCAAAGGAGCGTAGAGGCGCTACACAAATACATTGATCCATCTAACCACTTATTATTAGGAAAATCGTGATACCTGTCCATCAAACCAAAGATTCTGTAATTTGGAATGTTACTAAGGATGGCTTCTATACTGTCAAATCGGGTTATTGGCTTATCGTGCGTCAGAACCAAGTGGACACGAATCCAACGACCCCACTTTCTAATGAGCCGGACTTAGATGTTGCGATATGGAACTTAAGTGTCACCCCAAAAATCAAGCATTATCTGTGACGAGTGGCCTTCAAGTCCATAGGATTTGCCACCAATCTTAGGAGGCGACATATTGGGGTGGATCGACATTGCGCACGGTGTTGTAACATAAAGGATACGGATGACCATGTGTTATTCTTAGCTCCTATACACAACAAATCTGGCGACTCATTGGATCAGATATGAGCAGGATAGCCAACTCTGCAATCAGTGTTCACGATAAACTCCGACAAGTGTTTCATATACATAACAATAGAACAAAGGAGAAGGCCATCAGATTCGAGCTCCTATATACTTTATGGAGATCGTGGAAAGTAGAAATAATCTTCTCTTCAATAAATTCCTCATTGTGGAAACAGACACAACAACTCGAATTAGAGCAGAAGCCCATGAATGGATAGACTTGACTACGCAAAGGAGCTAGCGAACAACTGGAACAACAACATGTCTCTTCCCACACAACATGGAATCGCCAGAAAAATAAAAAAATTAGTCAGTAGCACACATTTTTATAGAATGAAATGGGAAACCGAAAGGGCGTAATAATGTCGCTTTTCGAAATGGGTGATATTTTAGTAGGTAAATTAACGCTGCAATTGGTGAAAGTATCCTTATATGCTCAGGAAAAGGATTCCTCGAGAAAAGGAAGACTCAAGAACCACACCACAAACTAATTCCCCAACACGCTGATGTGTCAGTATTTTAGTAGGTTTTTACTACGGTTTTCACACGAGATCTAAGGTTTTTAGTTTGTATTTAGATTGTTTTGACGCGGATTTGTGTTCTTTGTTGTTTTTACAGAATTTGAGCTTGAATGTACGAAAAGAATGCATTTTGGATGGATTTCAAGCATCGAAGGAAGTGTCCGTGCAAAGCTGGAAAATAACCAGGAATTTGGACACAGATCGACCGATCCTTGTCCCTGGATCTATTGATCCCTGTCCCGATCTACGGACCAATTTTACGAAGAACCAGACCGAACTTATTTCGAACCGGATTACAACAAAAAGACCTAAGCTCGTGTTTTCCTTTTAATAATGCAACTTTCCTGAGTTTTAGAGAGAGCTTTGGAGAGATTTGTAACCTAGGGAGAAAAAGTATTTTTGTTCTTCAATCGAGAAGCCTTCGGAACACTATTTACTTTTGTTTATGCATAATACAATCATGTCTCTCTTAAAATTGATGTGTTTTTCCTATTTCCATGAGTGAGTAGTTTGTTCGTTGGGTTTAGGGATTCTCACATA
>OVAN01004792.1:0-24957 GCA_900406275.1 Anastatica hierochuntica
ATATCTGAATGTTTTCCATGTCCAAATCTTCATAAATCAGCTCATTAAGTCCTTCAAATAATGTAGAAGACGCCATCTTGATATTGGTTCAGTTCGGTTGTCTCTTGGCAGTTATTTATTGTCTTTGTTGCTTCCCATGATCATATCAATCTCCCTTTCTTCAAAAAGATTTGTCCTCAAATCAGGATCTTCTAAGATGATAGGATCGACCGTGATGTTGGAGCTTTCTTTCTTTTACTTTTTTAAAGTATAGAAGATGGAAAATGAGAATATGATGATCGAATACCGAACCTTCAAGTGTGCTCTGATACCAAATGATAAGAACTCTCCCGGGAATCGGCACATAAAGGTTGGCGGGGAAAAATCCTAAACGAAATGGATGCTCGAATCTTTCGAACAACCAGAACTTTAGGGTGGGGAATTCGAATGGCGACACAAGTATTGGCGGAAAAATACTTGATACTGCCGGACGGCAGCAACATTGCACCTCTGCCGGTTTTGGCTTGGGCATCGCACCTAGGCCGAGTAAATCACTCTCAAAGTTTCCAAAAATTATAATCAAAGTCTTATCTTATTTCAATAGAGATTACAACTTATTGATAGAAAACTAAACTTGTAAACAAATCTAGATAATTAATGGTCTAGGAAATCATGTAGAATTAAATAAAACAATGCATGAAGGAGAGAGGTGGACATTGAATTAAATACTCCTTGCATTCAAGAGAGAGAAGAGCTTATATCAATTAATTCTCTGATTTTCGTCACTCTTCTTTTCAAGGAAATAATCCACTTGTTTTGGCTTCTTTTTGGACTCGAAACTTCATAAAAATGGGTTGGACATTATAGTTAACAACTTGGGTTGATTTCCGAATGTTTTCCATGTTCAAATCTTCATAAAGCAGCTCATTAAGTCCTTCAAATAATGTAGAAGACGCCATTTTGATATTGATTTAGTTCGGTTGTCTATTGGTGGTTATTTATTGTCTTTGTTGCTCCTCATGATCATACCAGTCTCTTTGTTCGCCAACTGCAGCTCATTCTCCATGCTCTCTTCATCTTCGCTATCACTTAACTCCAGCTCAGCTATTTGTCCAGTCTGTATTACACCAATGGTGGTTAAGAAAGGAGAAACGTGAGCCAAAAAGAAACGTCGGAGATGTCATATTGAATTAGACGGAAGACGTCGAAAACGGTAGTGGCATCGCAAAGCTCGACCCAACCAACTGCGTCGAGTACGATCATAACCACTATAACTAGATACATGGACTAAAAAACACATGGCCAATGTCAGGGCTTGGACATCTTCTCATCCGCCATTGTTCTGGATAAATCGAGCTAGAGTTTTGTGCAATCCAGGAAAGATGTGTTCGAGAAGAGAATCTTTTTTATTTTGTTAAAATTGCATAAAAACCTTCAAAGTGACATGACAAATACACTTTAAACTTTCAAATTCTTTTACTCCCACTTTAAACCTCAAAAATGGCAAACATTACAACTTAAACCATCAAAAATGCATTTTGATGTCGTGCTGGAAATTGTCTCAAAATCCTTGTAAAAAGATCACCAGTGTGATGTGTTAGTTCTGGTGGATAAATGGTGTGGACAAAAAGAAACTTTCGTGGGTTGCTTGGAGGAAGCTTTGTTGGAAAAAGTGTGATGGGGGGCTGGGTTTCCATGACATTGGTGGTTTCAAACAAGCCTTATTATGCAAGCAAGCATGGAGAATATGGTCACAACCACTCTACTTACTTGCTCATGTTTTAAAGAATTGCTACTTTAAAGATAAGTCCTTCTTTGACCATTTAGAAGGTAGAACACATTCTATGCTTGGCAGAGTATTTTGTTTGACCGAGAACTCATAACAAAAATGAACGCTGAAATATATTGTGAAAGGAAATAATACATTCGTTTGGCTCGTTAATTGGCTATTCAACTCTTAATCGGGACCCCCTTTATGTTATGTTGAGAGTATCAGCTTGGATATGAAGGTAGACCAACTCTTAGATCAACGTAAGGGCCTATGGAATGAAGTGAACATACATCAACAATTCTGTGAAAAAGATGCAGAGGATATTCTTAAACTTTAAACGTTGCAAAACTTAAATGATTCCTTTGTTTGGCCTTACATGAAAACTGGTTCTAACACTTCTCAAAGCGGATACAAGCTATGTGAAGAGAAGTCATTTTATCAAGATGAGGAGAATCATACTTTGTCTCTTCTTGAGAAAATATTTCGTCTCAAATCTGAAAATTCCCAACCCTTCCAAAGATTAAGCAGTTCTTATGGAAAGCGTTAGCAGGGGCATTGGCTATTTTTGAAAGACTTCAATCAAGGGGAATAATCTTTAACCCTACTTGTTATGCTGCAGTACTACCTATGAAACAATTAACCATGTCACTTCATATGTGATAAAGAGCGGCAAGTTTAGTAACTTATACCCATCTTGATCCCTTCTAATGGTTTCTCTTAAAATTATGTGTTTTTAAACATTCACCACCTATGACGGGTAAGCAAGAATATGCACTCTTCTTCATTCATTAGTCCTATTTTTCCTTGGTTACTTTGGCAGGTATGGAAAGCAAGGAACATGTTAATCTTTGGAAAAAAAATCTTCTAATGATGTAACAATCTTTGAAAAAGCAAAAGAAGAAGTTGAGCTTTGGACATCTAGTAATCACTCGTATGTGTCTACTGAAACGGGGATAGCTCTACCACAGGTTCCTAGACATATATGGTGACTTTTTCCCTTTGGTTTTTTTCAAATGCAATATTGGTGTCTCTTGGTTGCAGAAAAAAACCTATTTTGGTGTATATTTTTTGCTACGGGATCATCACGGCCTTTGTCTCAATCATGGTCATAGATCATTTTTATTCACCTCATATGTTCTAGATGCTGAGATACAAGGAATATTTTAGGTTGTTGAGCATTTTTCAAACATTAATCCATCAAAAATCATCTTCGAATTCTCCTTCTCTCAAGTTCTCTCTATTTTGGATCTTACTCGTGGAGACTTCCAAACTACTGCGGGTATTTATCTTTCATCGTTTGGTTGTGGTAGCTAAAGACAACAACACTATTGCTCATGATCTAGCCCAAAGTGTTACAGATACAAACCACTTTCAATCCTACATTGTTGTTGATGGACTTGTTTTGCTAAGTACAAGAATAAGTGATGAAGCGAACTGTGTCTCTCCCTAAGGAAATGGTGTATGGTGTTAAGCTAATGGCATATGTGTTCTATTTTTTCTTTCGTAATCCTTCCTTTTAGGATTGGATGGCCTCTGTCTGCTGTGTCTTGGTTCTAGTGGAACCAATTTCAAAGATGCCTACTGGTTTTATCGGGTTCTTATTTTTGTATTGTATTGGATGCTCTTCATTTGAACTTAATAATGTCACAATTTCAGTGGAAAAAATTGCATTATAATTCGTGTTGATCGTTTGTTAAACAGCATTGTCGACTCCGTTAATGGCTCTTTTAACCTCGTATAATTCTTTTCGTTTGTTTAGTAAGACATGTGACTTAGATTTTGAAAATTTAAAAAAAAATGTTATAACCTAAATTCCCAATACGATTAGATAATTAGATTTTTTTTTCTTCATTTCTTTGTACAAAAGAGATGATATGATCCTCTGAGGGTCTGGACTCTATAACAGTTGAGAGAGGGGATAAGCCTTGTTGTTACGAAACCGTGAAACTTTAAAAGACAAGGGAGATGGATCGAATGGCCACACAAGAGTTGCGGAAGACTCTTGCTTATCCTAGAACAAATTTGAATGGATATTACACACCACCAAATCAGATCGAAATTCGTTGGGAATCACTCACCAACAAGACGAGTAAAAACTCAAAGAAATTTGATCAAAAAAATGGCTTAGTTTCTACAAGGAATTTTTTGGCTTATATAGAGGAAAAGAGAAGAGAAAGACTTAAATTACTTGTACATGCACAAGTCTTAGGAAATACCACCAGCAACATAAAGAGATAATTAAATGCTAAGTTTGAATAAAAAATACTAAATAAGAAGAACGTTATCGGGAAAACCCGTGGATTGACGGATGAGTGATTTGTATGTCAACTTGTGACCTCATTAAAAACCTTATAAGGAAAACCCACTCGGAGAAAATCTAATACGGGAAAAGGAGTATGCACGAGCTACTTGCTCACTGTTAATCATTTTGAACTTGGTTCAACTTGAATTGTTGTTAAATAATTTCTAGAAATTATTTCTCCATCTCGGATAAAACCTTATCCTTGATTCCATGCATGCTCGAGCATCCCTCCTATAGCTTCCTTGAGCTTCCAGCTTTGGCACGAGTTATGGGACATTTAGAATGGTGAATACATCCTTAGCTACAAGCTCTACTTCCTTTGTGCTTTCCATGATCTCATCAAGAGAAGAAAAGACACAGAGATTGATTCTGAGAGAACAGAAAGATGGCTAGCACTAGAAGTTCTGGAATTTTTCAGCACGTTAACGACTATTTAGGCGTGTGTTATTGTAATTGATCAACTAAGATTGTTTAAGGTTGGACTAGTAAAACTTCCAGAAGAATATTTTATACATGTACATGCCATAAAGGACCTAATGGGTACGAGTTATGCAAGTATTTCTGCTTGTTAGACATGGTGATGCCACATGGATGGCAACATGTTGCGTTGTTAAAGGCTAGAGAGGTAATTCGTGAGAAAAAAAAGAAGATTTGAAAAGGTCGAGAGCAATGGTTAGTTCAGTTCAACAAGAGGGTGATGGTGTGTTGATAAAAAATTAAGTGTGAAGTAGTGGACGAGCTAAAGAAAATTAGATATGAGTATGAAGAGCTGAAGCGAGGGGTCTTGATTTTAGCATAATGGAGTATGGTCCACCGTAATGTGCTCATAGCTTCTTCTATTGAATTTTTTTTGTTATTAGAGGCAAAATTGCAATGTGGAAGAATTCAAAGTCATATTCTTCAATTTGTGTTTTGGTTTGTTTATGTGTGAACGAATGTTTAGTCTTTTGTTTCTTGAATTTATGTTTTGAATCATGTCATTTTGGAGATTGAATTGATGTTATGGATTTACTTGAACTGATTTTACGATTTTAAGATTAAGAATGGAGCTTAATTATTCTCAATTAACAATAATAGGAACATCTTAAACAAACAAAGTTTACATAGATGCAAAAGGTACATTAGTAGTTACATTCATACAAAAGTGACACATTCAAAGATAAACACAATCAAATATTTGTCCATATAAAAGACACAATCAAAGAACATCGTACAAAAAAGAAAAAGTAAATAATAATTATTTCCTCAAGTTGCTAGTCACTAGAACACTGTTAATTATATACTCTATCTCCAAATACTTCAAAAGTTTTGTCGGTGAACCGCTCCAAAATGTCCCAGTTCCACTTGGAGTATTGTTAACCTTTCGTACCTTTAGCTTTTCACCAACGATTAGGCTTCTTTACATGTGGTTGGGACACTTGGTGCTTAGAGGAGACATAAGGCAGGGTACCACTTGAAGCAACTAGAAATGCAATACTTGCTTGATCAGTTTGTACAAGCTAAGAGCTACTTGCCCTTATGGATTGTTTTTTCTTTTCTTGGTACTGATTTTCTTTTTGTTTAAACACGAAATATACAAATTCAAGCTCAAATAAGTTTCATTCATATTAAAAAACACAATATAATAATCTTCTCAGCTTGAATCTGCAACATATACCAGATATCATAAGATTAAATAAAGAAAACATAAGACAAATAGAAGCAATAAACAATGAGCACCTCTGTTTGTAGTTTCTTTGGTCTTCCACATTTTGTTTTAGGTCCTTCCACAACTACTGCCTCATTCTACCATATCTTGTTTCCTTTTCTTTCTCCTTTACAGATTCAAAAAGCTCCTTTCATTTTGGGTGAGCTTTCTTGTCTCATAGAAGGTGATTGTCTTCCAGTCCTTAAAGTAACTCCATTACACAGTTCCATATGATTCACCTTAAGTCTACCATAAGTTGTCCCTTTTAAAATATGAGCTTGGAAAGCCTGTTTAACAATTCGATGATCCATATCCTTTACATGGAAAGCAAGATTGATATGATCATGGAAACTACAACTGAGCTGGAGCAAGAACCAGAGCTTAAAGAATAGCATGTAGCTGAGGAAGCGCTGACCATTTAAAATGGACCTATAACTCGAGCTAAGGCTAAGGAACTCAAGGCAACAATAAGAAGGATTCTTATCCACACTTGGAGCCACGAAACAGAACTGATCCGGAGTGGAGAAAGAATCAACGAAAGCACTCTAATCAATATCCAAGCTAAGTGATCTCAACAAATGGGAAGAGTGTCTCGGTTGTACTCTTTTTCCCTTGTCAAGTTTTGTCCCAATGGGTTTTCTTGACAAGGTTTTTAACGAGGCAGCTGTTGCACTTCACAATTGCCCATTTGTTGAAGATAAAAGCCAAGGAATATTTCCAGCAATAAAACCACATATAAGGAGGGAAAAGAGCCAATTTTATGTTAAAACTTCATATTTAATGTTGCTGAAATTTCCTAGGACTTGTGCATGTACAAGTCACTAAAAACTCTTCTCTCTCTCTCTTTTCTCTTTATATTTTCATGGCCATTGTAGTAGAAACAACAACAACATTTTTTTAATCAAATCTCTTTGAAAAAGTTGTTCATTTGTTGTTGTGTATATCCAGCAGAAATTCTCAGAATTCTTTGGTGTTTCCATNCTAAAAACTCTTCTCTCTCTCTCTTTTCTCTTTATATTTTCATGGCCATTGTAGTAGAAACAACAACAACATTTTTTTAATCAAATCTCTTTGAAAAAGTTGTTCATTTGTTGTTGTGTATATCCAGCAGAAATTCTCAGAATTCTTTGGTGTTTCCATTGAGTTTATAATTGATCAAATCAGGATCTTTTTCGCAACTCTTGTGTGATCCATCCTCCACATCCCTTGTGTTCAATTCTGAAGAGCAAGACTTGTCCCTATCTCATTCAGTTCTAGAGTTCGGTCTAGGGAAGATCTCCCCGAGGTCTCATCAAGTTGTATCAGAGCAGCTCTAGAAGTTGAGTTTTCTATCTCTATCTATTTTAATTGTGTTAGAAGAAAGTGACTGTTGAGTTCCAGTTTTGTGTTTAGAAGGTTTGAACGAAAATCATAGTGTTTTTTTATCAATCTAGAACTTGTTTTAGGTTGTTTAAATCCATTAGAACAAACTTTTTTTGGTTTTAAAAGAAAATTTTAGAATCTACTAAGTTGCTAGATATTGATTGAAGTGTGTTATAATTTGTTCTATTTTTAATCAATCATTTTCTTTAGAACTAGTTACTTGTTTTGTGTTTCTTATGTTTGAGAAAACCATGACGGATGTAAGCGATGAGGAGTTCAGTAAACAATATAAGCTTCTAGCAAAGGCAGTCATAAGCAAGATGGAATGAGAACTTCAAGTTTGAATGGAAGTTGTGCGGCTTGACTTACAGCACGTAAAACATCAACAAACTGAGACTTTCAGACAAGAAATCCAGCAGCAAAGCGAGGCAACAATTGAGAGCCTAAGACAAAATCAAACGCTGTTAGGACAACGTAATCAAGAGCAACCAATTAGAGGCTGATAATTACTATAACATCAACAGCTCTTCTTATCGGACTAACCACAGAAGGCATAGACGTGTGCAAGAAGAAAGAAGAATTCCGAGAGATGATCTTGCTGGTTTCAAACAAAAAATCCCTCCATTTCATGGTTGAGCTGATCGGGATGCATATGTGGAGTGGGAAAACAAAATTGAGATTCCTTTTGAATGTCAACAATATTCAGAGCATAAGAAGGTGAAAGTTGCTGCAACGGAGTTCTATGATTATGCATTGAGGTGGTGGGATCAATTAGTAACGTCCTTAAGACATAATGAAGAGAATCCAATAGAAACATGGCGAGAAATGAAGGCTCTCATGCGCAGAAGGTTTGTTCCAAGTCGTTACCACCGAGAGCTTCATCAAAAACTAAGGAGGCTTACTCAAGGACATCGATCAGTTGAAGAGTATTTTCAAGAAATGAAGCTTCTTATGATAAGAGCTAATATTTCAGAAGATAGAGAAGCTATAATGTCTCGATTTCCTGGAGGATTGAATTGAAATATTCAAGACAATCTGGAAATGCAACATTATGTTGAGCTAGAGGATATGTTTCACAAAGCTATGATAATTGAATAGCAACTCAAGCGAAATTGAAAATCTAGAACAGGATATGGAGCTGAAAGAACCAGTTTCTTCAAAGAAGAGAAAACAGTTTATCCAAGAGATAACAAGACAGTTCATACGCCAAAAGAAGAAGCTAAGCCAAATGTGTACAACAAGGATAAAGGAAAACAGGTAGCTTCTACCTCAAGGACTCGTGATATAAACGGTTATAAGTGTCATGGAAGGGGGCATTATGTCAATGATTTCACCAACAAGAGAGTTATGGTTATTCTTGACAATGGTGAGTTTGAATCAAAAGATGAAGAAGCGAATGCTACTGAAGAAGAACATGAAGAAAATCCAGTTCATGGTGACTTATTGATTGCAAGGAGAACTTTAAACATGCAAACAAAGGCTGAAGAGCATGAGAAAAGAGAGAACTTGTTCCACACACACTGGTTTTTTCAAGACAAATTTTACAGTCTCATCATTGATGGAGGCAGGTGTACTAATGTTGCGAATGATACTATGGTCTAGAAACTTGGAATATAAGTTAAGAAGCATCCAAAGCCGTATAAACTTCAATGGCTCAATGAAAATGGCAAAATGAACGTGACCAGCCAAGTAATAGTTCCTATAGCTATTGGGAAGTATAAAGATGAAATTCTATGTGATGTTTTACCAATGGAGGTTGGACATATACTTCTAGGGAGACCTTGGCAATCTGATCGCAAGGTAAAGAATGACGGTTTCACTAACAAATATTCTTTTGAGTTTAATGGCAGGAAAACTTTTATGGTGTCGTTAACACCTCAATAATTTTTTCAAGATCAATTTAAGCTTAAATAAAACAAGGAAGACACTCCAAAACGATCCAATTCCTTTGCTAAATCTGGAGATGTTAAAAAGTCTCTTTATTCTAAGCAACCAAAGTTGTTATTTATATTTAAAGGAGCTCTTTCGAGCTTAACTAACCTTGAAACGATGCTGCTGAGTGAGATGTTATCCTTATTGCAGGATTATAAGGACGTTTATCCAGAAGAGAATCCCAAGGAGCTGCCAACAATACGTGGGATTGAACATCAAATCGATTTTGTACCCGAAGCTTCACTTCCAAACAGGCCAGCCTATAGAAATAATCCTATGGAAACTAATGAATTGAAAAGGCAGATAGATGAGCTTATGGAGAAGGGACATACCCGAGAAAGCATGAGCCCATGTGTTGTTCCTGTTTTACTTGTGCCAAAGAAAGATGGCAGTTGGCGCATGTGTGTTGATTATCGAGCAATCAATAATATTATGGGTGAAGTATCGACACTCTATACCTCGTTTAGATGATATTCTTAATGAATTGTATGGTGCTAACATGTTTTCTAAGATTGATCTTAGGGCATCTTCAACCCTATTCCATTTCCCCCTCCAAACTCCATTTTGGTTTTGAATCTTTTAACGATTGAATTTTTGGGATTTTATTCTTGAGAGCTGAAAGAGAAGTTCTACCCTCATATGTCTAAATATAATATGATAACAATATTCAGTTCCAAAAGTTTCTTGGTTGTTTTAGAGATATTATTAAATATAAAAAATTTATTTTCACTTTGGAATGAACTAATGGATTATTTGTAAGAAAAATAAGTTAGTAGTGATTATTACATTAAAATATTTATATTGTAATTTTTTTTATTTTAATAAATGTTTAACTAAAATTAATTTTCTAATTTATGAAAGTTTTTAGAAATAAAATAAATGGGATCAATTTGTAAATTTTATAATTAGAATGTATTAATAGCAAATTAAAAATAAAATCTTTTTAAAATATTCCATTTTTAGAGTAAATAATGTAGTAATACATTGGAGTAAAACCCAACTCCATTTTGGAGTTACTACATAATGGAGTTACTCCATGATGGAGTAAAAATGGAAATATACATTGGAGATGGTCTTAAAAGTGGTTACCATCATATCATAATGAAGGAGGGTGACGAATGGAAAACGGCGTTTAAAACCAAGCATGGATTCTATGTATGGCTTGTGATGCCATTTGGATTAACTAACGCCCCAAGTACTTTTATTTGTTTAATGGATCAAGTTCTCAGGACATTTATTGGAGTCTTTGTTGTGGTTTATTTTGATGACATTCTGATTTATAGCAAAGGACTAGAAGAACATGTCAAGCACGTCCAAATAGTTCTAATTGTTCTGTGAGAAGAAAAGCTTTATGCTAACATTAAGAAGTGTACTTTTTGTACATCTAACCTTGTGTGTTTTAGGCTTTGTTGTGAGTGCAGATGGAGTAAAAGTAGATGAGGAAAATGTAAAAGCAATTCAGGAATGGCCAAGTCGGAAATCAGTTAGTGAAGTAGGAAGCTTTCTTGGACTTGCTAGATTCTATCGACGTTTTGTGAAGAATTGTAGGACTATCGCTGCTCCACTCACTAAAGTTATTAAGAAGAATGTGAGATTCAAGTGGGAAGAACCTCAAGAAACAACTTTCCAAAAACTAAAAGAGAAGCTTACTCATGAAAAGAAACCAATCGCTTATTTTACTGAAAAGCTTGGAGGTCCAAAGCGGAATCATGCTACTTACGATAAGGAGTTGTACGCTTTAGCTCGTGCATTAAAAACATGGCCAAAGGAATTCGTCATTCATACTGATCATGAATCTCTCAAGTACTTAAAAGGACAGAACAAGCTTAGCAAAAGGAATGCAAGGTGGGTGGAATTCATTGAAACATTTTCATATGTGATTAAGTACAAACAAGGTAAGGAAAATGTAGTTGTTGATGCACTATCTCGATGATATGCTCTTCTTTCCATTTTTGAAACTAAATTGCTAGGATTTGAGCAACTTAAAGAGATTTATGAAACTAATTAAAATTTTCAGAAAGCGTACAAAGCTTGTGAGAAATTCTTATCTGGCAATTATTTTAGACATGATGGTTTTCTTTTCTATGATAATCGTTTGTGTATTCCTAATTGTTCCTTGAAAAATCTTTTTGTTAAAGAAGCACACATCAGAGGACTAATGGGGCACTTTGGAGTTGTCAAGACTCTGAAAACTTTGCAGGATCATTTCTATTGGAAACAAATGAAAAGAGATGTTGAGCGAATATGCGAAAGGTGTGTCACGTGCAAACATGCTAAGTCTAAGGTTCAGCCTCACGATTTGTACACTCCTTTACCAATTCCTACTCATACTTGGAATGATATATCTATGGATTTTGTTGTGGGTTTGCCTCGAACTAAAACAGGTAAGGATTCTATCTTTGTAGTTGTAGATAGATTCTCTAAGATGGCTCACTTCATACCATGCCATAAAACTGATGATGTTTTGTATGTTGCAAATTTGTTCTTTAAAGAAATAGTGCACTTACATGGAATGCCTAAGACTATAGTTTCAGATAGGGACACTAAGTTTCTTAGTTATTTCTGGAAAACTCATTGGTCTAAGCTTGGAACTAAGCTTTTGTTTTCGACTACATGTCATCCACAAAATGATGGTCAAACTGAAGTAAATAATAGAACCTTAGGAACCTTGTTGCGTGCATTGATTAAAAATAATATGAAGACTTGGGAAGAACGTTTGCCACATGCTGAATTTGCTTATAATCATGTTGTACATGCTGCTTCTAAGTATTCACCATTTGAGATTGTTTATGGATTTAATCCCACCTCACCTTTGGATCTAATGCCTTTACCTTTGAGTGAAAGATCTAGTGTTGATGGGAAAAAGAAAGCAAAAATGGTAAAAGAAATTCATGAAAAGGCTAGAAAGAACATCGAGGATAAAACAAAGTTGTATGCAAAGCAAGCAAACGAAGGGAGACATCAACTGATTTTCAATGTTGGCTTTTACCTTTTCCTCATCCCCCTTGATACCATGTGCTGCCAAAACAAATCCTAAAAAGCGAAGGTGATCCGTTCCAAAAGTACATTTCTTTAGATTAGCAAACAATTTTTTCTTTCTAAGTACTTCTAAAACTGATTTCAGATGAGTGCAATGTTCAGCCATGTTCTTACTATAAATCAAGATGTCATCAAAATAAACAACAACAAAATGACCTATAAAATGGCGCAAAACATGGTTCATCAGATGCATAAATATACTAGGTGCATTTGCTAATCCAATAGACATAACAAGCCATTCATATAACTCATACTTAGTCTTAAATGCAGTTTTCCATTCATCACCTTCTTTTATTCTAATCTGATGATAACCACTACGCAAATCTATCTTAGAAAACACACAACAACCATGCAATTCATCTAATATATCATCTAATCGAGGTATAGGATGTTGATACTTTACAGTGATATTGTTGATGGCTCTGCAATCGACGCACATGCGCCAGCTTCAATCCTTCTTTGGTACGAGTAGAATAGTTACTGCACAAGGACTTAAGCTCTTCCGAATTTGTTGTTTCTCCATCAGTGCATCAAAATGTCGCTGCATCTCTTTCGTTTCCTCCGGGTTTCCTCTGTAAGCGGGTTTATTTGGAATAGAATCTCCTGGAACGAAGTCAATTTGGTGCTCAATACCTCGAATTGGAGGTAGACCTGGCGGCATTTCCTCAGGGAAAACATCTGCAAATTCCTGCAATAATTTCTTAAGATCACTCGGAATCTCCGGTGAAAGCTCAGCAGAGATTGTTAGTCCCTTAGAAATAATCTTCAAAATAGGCTTTGAAAGATGCATTGCCTTGTTAACCTCACTTACCTTAGCCATTTGAAGTACTTCTTTCGTACCTGTGTTTGTCGCGGCTTCTGTAGCAGTTTCAGTTGCTGATTTTTGACGTTTTAGATGTGCAATTGATCAGCATATACCTCCTGTGGTGATAAAGGAGCTAGTACGATCTTCTTATCATGATGCTGAAACGAATAACGGTTCTTAAAACCATCATGAATAGCCTTTTGTCAAATTGCCATGGTATTCCAAGTAGAAGATGACTTGAATCAATCGGCAAAACATCACAGAGAACCTCATCAGAGTAGCGGCCAATAGAGAATGGCACCGAGACTTGTTCTGTGACTTTGAGCTCGCCATTTTCGTTCAACCATTGCAGCTTATAAGGCGTGGGATGTTTCTTCTTTGGAAGTCCAGTTTTCCCTACAAAAGTTCCACTGGCAACATTAGTACAACTTCCACTATCAATAATCAAGCTGCAAATTTTATCAGAAACTAAACAACGAGTATGAAATAAATTCTCCCTTGGTTAGGTTTCAGATGATGTCGATTGGACTGCAAGTGATCTCCGGGTGACCATAAGCTTCCCATAGACAGGATTTTCCAAAACTTCATCGTCGGACTTTGCTGAGTCCTCGCATTCAGACACGAGTTCGTTGCTGTTCAGAACTAACATGGCCTTCTTGTTGGTGCATTCGCTTGAATAATGTCCAAATCCTTGGCACCTGAAACACATAACATCACGAGAACGATTAGTAACAGGTTTACTCTTGTCTTTGCGTGAGAAAGATTTTGAATCCTCCTTGGGTTTGCTGCCAATAGTTTCTGGTTTGGGAGACCGAAAGTTTCTTGAAAAAGTTTGGCTAGTAGACCTCCTTTTCAGCCTCTTTTCGATCAGATTAGCTTTATGCAGTAGCTCGTAGACGTCATTGTATTCGTACATCTCCAAGTTATCTTGAATGTCACGATTTAATCCAGCTTGAAATCGTGCCATTGTTGCATTCTCATCTTCATCTACACCAGCGCGTATCATCAAAGTTTCCATCTCCTGAAAATAATCATCAACATATTTTAGTCCTTGAGTTAATCTACGAAGTTTTTGATGTACCTCTTTATTGTAATGAGCTGGTACAAATCGCCGATTGATAAGCGTTTTGAGTTCGAACCAAGAAGCAACTTGGTTCTCTCCTATTCTTCGTCGTGTGGTGACAACCTGGTCCCACCAATGAAGAACGTAGCCGCTAAATTCTGTAACTGCTAGTCTGACCTTCTTTTGTTCAGAAAATTTCTGCATATCAAAGACATTCTCCATTCTTTTTTCCCATTCCAAGTAAGCATCGTGACTCGTTTTTCCGTCGAACGGTGGGATGCGGAGCTTAAGATTGCCCTAGCCATCTTCAACTGCAGCTTCATCAGCCTCCCGTGGGGCTCCGCTCCGTGCACCATGGTCAACGGGTCTCGGGGCTCCACGCCGTGGGGTATAATGGCCCAACATGATATCTTCATCGCGAATCGGAGATCGTCTATTAGATGGCCTCTTATGCGTTGAGTATTTAACTAAATCCTCAAGTAAATCCTCTTCCTTCTCCGAGTAAACAACAACATGAATTGCATCTCCCATGATTTTCTTGCCATCTCGCTTTTCTTTTGCTTTTTGTGCAGCCTGTGTTCCTGCAAATCACGTTCACTGTTAGAAGTATCCTGAATGTTAGTTTTCTGCATTTTTTTAAGAACATCAGCCACTACAGCCTCAACCCATAATTTGTTGGGTGGGAGTTGTGATGGATCTATGGGATTTTGTGAATCCTTATCAGATCCTGACATGTTTCCTGCAAAAGATCACCAAAAACTCAAAGAAACTTGTTGCATCTGCTTGGTCCGAAAATTTTTTGTCCAAAAAACTTAAATAAAACCACTTAACATGAAAAAGCTTTGTTAGATTAGGAAACAATAGCCGAAGCCTCACAACTCTCTTTTGAATCACACAATTTTTTTTTTTTTTTAAATTCTCTGAAATTCGTTAATCCAAAGCTCAGCAAAGACAAAGCCACATCAAACATAAGAATCAATTCCCTAAAATCCCTGAAAACAAAAGATAGAAAGAAAAGAATTGCTTCTGCGAGGTTTGAAACTTGGAGCGGAAGTTACAACTGCAACCCCTTTAGCACAAGAAGCTAGATTTCTCTTCAGCTTTTTCAGATTTTTTCAGCTTTTGAGAAATTTCCTTCTTTTTTTGTCCTTTTGTCGATTTTTTTTTGTAAAAGCTGCTACTGTATCTAAAGAAAATCCTGCAGAATTAAAACAAAAAAAGAAGAGAAGAAGATCGAAATTTTTTTCCCCAAAAACCGAATTCAAATCACAGTTTAGAAGAGGAATACACAAGTTTTCTGTGTTCAGATTGCTCTGATACCACTTGATGCAACCCTGGATCTTCTGAACAAGAAACAAGAACTTTTTAGATCTGAATTTTAGTGAAAAGTCTGTGAAAATTGTAGAGTATTTTCGATGGGAAGAAACAATGATAGATTGTTGTTCAGATATAGAGAATTAACTCTTTTAAGGATCTGGAATAGAAGGCTCTTAGAGAATTAACTCTTTAGCAACAGGTTTTGTTCAAGATGAACAATGGATTCACTTTCCTTTAGAAAATAAAGAAACTTAGAAAACTTTTATTGCTTAAAACTTGGATTCCCCTAAAGTCTTAAGCTACAATGCCTTAAATAGCAAACAAAAACCCTAAACCTAGTCTAAGTAGGCGAAAATTGTCTCCTAATTGGAAAAGGAGTTTTCGCCAATAAGCCCAAAAGAGACAACAAAATTTTGGCTTAAAATCAGACCTAAAATTTTTGAAATAAACCAAGTCTGAAAACCCTCTAAATAAAACAACTAATTTTCGAGTAACCAAGGTTGAAAACCGATTGGTTAAAAGTCTTGATTATCTTCTGGTTTGCTTCTTGATCTGAAATCTGAATTGGTTCTGAATAAACCAATATTGCAATCTGGTCCTGAAGCCTTCTTGTCTGAGATCTGGTAATAGGCCCATTAGTGAAAACAAAAGGATGTCGGGCTTCTTCAGACTCTGAAATCGCCAACTTTCACTATCACTTAGCTCAAGCTCAGCTACTTTTCTAGTATGTATTGCATCAGGTAAGCTATCCCTTGTCGCCACAAAAAGGAGTGAAGAATATTCCTGATGCTTCGCTCTTCGACTACTTCGAAACACACATGAATCCTTGTGGGGCGCGGGCCCCTAGCTTTGCGTGATCCTTGAACCCTCCTGAGATCGAGTTGATTATCCTAGTATGCTTAGGTGATTCTTGATCTGATTTCTCTGAAGGATCGGGACGACTATGTCGGCGTTACTGGGTTATCTCGGCACTTCTCTTGGCAATGAAATCCTTGAGGAGTCCCATTTCTAAGAGTTTTTTCACTTCCTGCATTAGTAGAGTGCAATTCTTGGTTTGGTGACCATAGTCTCGGTGGAAACCACACCATTCGAAGTTCCCTCCTTTGGTGTACGTGGAAGATCGTGGCTTAGGTGGCCACGTGACATCCTTGGTGAAACGCCTTAGCTCCGTGATTACCTCTACCGGAGCCGTGGTTAGTACGTCTTTGACAGGCTTAGGTAAAGCCACGTCCTCTTCCTTGTTGGCTACTACCACGAACTTCGCCCACAGGTTGGTGGGACTCTTACTGCTTCCTCTAGTCCCCATTTGGTCTCGAGCTTGGTCCGTGTTGGGAGTAATTTAGGCCATGGGAATTCTCCCAAGCTTATATGGAGTAGAACAATAAGACCTCAAAGCATGGGAATGCCCAGAAGCAGGAAGCCAGACGACGTTGGGTAACCGGAAGCCGCAAGTCAGACGACCCTGCATAGCCGGAAGCCGGAAGCTAGCCGACCGCCGACTCTTGCTTGTTTCTGTTATTTAAATTAACAGATAATGATGTGTATTCTTTAGTTAAAGATGCATATACTTTATAGAAAATCATGATATATCCAATTCTTGGAGGGATAATCATGAAGTCCATGTATAAATATAAAGCTTAAGGGCAAAACATGGAGACATGAAACCCTAGGCTAAGAAATCAATACAACTCATGATCTTTTGCCATTATTGATTTGTGAGCTTAGGTTATCCACAAAATATATTCTTTATACATTCATCGACCTCCAGCTTCTGTAGTGCTACAAAAAACGACCAAAATCATCCGTAACAGTTGGCGCTAGAAGGAGGGTAAGCTTTCAAAAACAAATACGTGACGATGGTTAGAGATAAACATGAATAGGCAAACATCAAGCCAGGACGAACAGAGCTCACCTACAAGGAGATGCGATCTCAGCTAGAAACTTTGCAAAGGAGACTACAAGAGATGGAGCAGCTTCGAAGGGATCAAACTCCAACTAGAGCTGATTTCGCAGCTGCAAAGCTTCAGACCTTGAGACAGCATATGGAGGCTCATGCCAAAAAACTCCAGGAGAATACGCAACGTTTGCAGCAACTTAAGCTGGAGAACGAGACCCTCAAAGAGACAAACTCGTCTTTGACAGCAAATCAAGCCACAAATCAAAGGTTCAGGGTCCACATGCCCCGAATGCCAACTCTAGAAACTCCTCCTACCAATAACCCTGGAGAAAGAGGAAACCCAGCAGAAAAGGGAGCCCAAGAGAACCAAAACCTTGTTCAAGAGCCGCAAGCCGCGAGTTTCGTCCCACTCTCTCTTATGAGGTCAAACAACTGGAGCAGATGTTCTCCATCAAGTACGAGGCACTACCGTCGGTGATCGAACGACTTCTTGGTTTTGCACCTCCTCTGTGGAAAAGTTCACTAAGCTCTTATGCGGACACTCCTTTCTCAGAAGAGATCGCACTCACCGACATGCCAAAAAAGTTCACTTTCCCATTCATTAAGCCGTACGACAAGACTTCCGACCAGGACAATCATATCGCACAATACAAGCAGAAGATGCTTACTGTGGCAATTCAGAAGGAGCACAAAGAAGTCGTCATGTGCAAGGGATTCGGTTCCAGCTTGATGGGAGCCGCCTTGCAATGGTTCATATCGATTCCAACTAGAACCATAAGATCCTTTGCTCATCAGACTGATCTATTTGTAGAGAAATTTGCTAGCAGCAGGGTGACTCCCAAGTCCTCTGATGACCTCTATGAGATCAAGGAGCATAAGGCAGAGCTGCTCAGGAGCTACCTTCACCGCTTTAACAACCAGAAAGTCACTATCCCAAACTGCAGTGTGGCCATCGCAATTTCTGTCTTCAAGAGAGGACTTCTGCCTGATGGTGATCTATATAACGAGCTAACTAAATATCAATGCAGAACAATGGAAGACGTACTCTCCTGCACCCAAGCGCACATCAAGTGGGAAGAAGATCTACTTGCCAGGCAAGAATCTCAGGTCATGAGGACCGAGAAGCCGGCTAGAAATGACAAGCCCTACCAGAGACATGCAAGAGAGGATGGACACAAGGGAGCCAAAGGACGGAGGATTGCATATCCTTAAGAATAGAAGTCAACGAGCTGCTTAAGAAGGGACACCTACGAGAATTCCTCTCAAACAAAGCAAAGGAGATGCTGGATAATCAGGAAGAAGGAATCCCAGCATGTCGTCAAGCGCCTGATTCCCCAAGGCATGATAGGGTGATCAATGTCATATTCGGAGGATCGGAGATAATTGGCATTACACATGCCGCTAGGAAGAAAAGCACAAGTCTCGCGAAAAACAATCATGTTACCCCGGAAGTCAATCGTCAGAATCGTAGCCAGGAAGTCATAACTTCCAGGGCTGGGGGACAAGATGGGATCCTGACTCCACACCACGATGCATTGGTTGTTTCATTATCGGTGGCGAATTGTTTGGTGAAGAGGGTACTCATCGATAATGGAAGCTCTACGAACGTACTCTTCCGGGGAGCGTATACAGACTTGGGCTTAACCCAGTAAGCCTTAACCAAGAAGACCACACCGTTGGTTGGCTTCAGCGGAGAGATCTAGCAAACCAATGGAGAGATAACACTCCCAGTTTGCGCTGGAGGAGTCAAACTGTCCACTAAGTTTTTCGTCATAGACTGTCCCTCCGCCTACAATATGATCATGGGCACACCCTGGATACACGAGAAGAGAGTCGTGCCGTCAACTCTGCACCCAGTACTCAAATTACCAACCCCATGGGGAATCAAGGAGATAAAGAATGATCAAGAGAATGCTCGATCGTGCTACCAAACCACTTTGAAGGGAAAGACAACCCCCTTGCAGCAACTACAGAAACCACTTCCTGCAATGCACATTGAGGAGCCGGATGTGGAGCAGTTGGACGACGTACCTTTGGTACCTAGAGAACCAGGCAAAAATCTCAAAGTAGGGGCAAGATTGCAAGAAGGCATACGACAGAGGCTGATAGACTTCTTGAGGTCCAACGCCAACTGATTTGCATGGTCCCACGTGGATATGCCAGGGATAGACCCGGAAGTCATAGTGCATAAGTTGCAAGTGGACCCTAAATACCCAGTGGTCAAGGAAAAAAGGAGGAAGTTCGCACCCGAACGAGACGCGATCATCAATGATGAGGTTAATAATCTCCTTGCAACCGCATTCATTAGGGAGATCCACTACCCAGACTGGCTGGAAAATGTCGTCGTGGTCCGGAAGAAGAATGGCATGTGGAGGATTTGCATTGATTTTACGGATCTAAACTAATCATGCCCTAAAGATCCATTCCCTTTGCCTCATATAGACAAGCTGGTGGACGCCACAGCTGGACACCAGTTGATGAGCTTTATGGATGCCTTTTCCGGGTACAATCAAATACTCATGCATCCAGACGACCAGGAAAAGACGTCCTTCATGACTTCTCGTGGAATCTACCGCTACAAGGTGATGTCTTTTGGATTGAAGAATTCGAGATCCACCTATTAGAGGCTAGTCAACATGATGTTCGCATACCAAATCGGTCAGACCATGGAAGTCTATATAGACGACATGCAAATCAAGTCCTTGGATGCGGAAGACCACATAGCCCACTTGCAACAAGCCTTCTCTACCTTGAGGAAGTACAACATGAAGCTTAACCCCTCTAAGTTCTCATTCGGAGCAAGCTCCGGGAAATTTTTGGGGTACATAGTTACATAAAGGGGCAGTGAAGCGAATCCGGAGCAAATCAGGGCGATTCAAGCAATCCCTTCACCCAAGACTCCATGAGACGTCAAGAAGCTTACCGGAAGAATGGCGACCTTGGGTAGATTCATATCCAGGCTGTCCGACAAATCGCATGCAATCTTTGAAGCCCTTAAGTTCACGGGGAAATTTGAATGGAACCAAGAGGCCGAAGACGCTCTAGTCAAGCTCAAGAAATATCTCACAACGCCACCTCTTCTCTCAAATCCCCAAGATGGAGAGCCTCTGCTCTTTTACCTAGCCGTCTCAGAGCATGTTGTAAGTGCCGTCTTGGTCAAAGAAGAATGAAGCAAGCAACATCCAGTGTACTACGTAACCAAGTACCACCTGGATATCGAGACTCGCTATAGTCACCTGGATAAGATGGCTCTCTCCTTGGTCATCTCGGCCAGGAAGTTGCATCCCTACTTCCAGGCTCATCCGGTGATAGTCGTTACATCTTTCCCAATCAAGTCTATACTCCACAAGCTAGAAGTATCCAAAAGACTAGCCAAATGGGCAGTGGAACTAGGCGAGTACGATGTGATCTTCCACCCTGCTACGACGATAAAATCACAGGTCCTGGTAGACATCGTAGCAGAATTCTTCGCGCTGATTGTACCAGGGGCAGAAGAAGAGGTCAGGATCCAGCAGGAAAATAAAAGCGAAGAAGAATGGGAACTTTATGTAGATGGATCCAACAACTTACGAGGGGCAGGTGTAGGCGTTGGGTTCATCTCACGAAGAGGAGAAGTGGTATCAATAGCAATAAGATGCAACTTTAGAGCCACCAACAATGAAAGTGAGTATGAAGCTTTAATTGCAGGACTCAGCTTGGCAAAAGACTTGGGAATAGAAAACCTACAAGTTTACAACGATTCCCAATTGATCGTAAGTCAGATGCTAGGTGACTACCAAGCAAAATACGCTAGGATGACCAAGTACCTGGCCATAGCCAAGAGGCTCATCGATTCGTTCAAAGCATGCAAACTCACATAGATCCCAAGGGAGAAAAATTCGCATGCGGACGCCCTGACCAACCTGGCCTCAACTCTAAAAACTGCGAAGCCAACTAGCATACCTTTGCTGGTTCTCCAATGGCCGGCTACTGACGAGGATGCCAAAGGGGCTCAAGTCTCCAACATCAAAGAAGAGGAAACTTGGATGATGCCTATTATTTCCTACCTAAAGGATGACGTCCTGCCTAATATAAGGAGTGAATGTCGTAAGATCAAAAGGCAAGCATCCTACTATTGCCTGATTCACGGAAAACTCTACAGAAGGTCTTTCTTTGGTCCATACCTCAAATGCGTAAATCCGGAAGACGCAAATGTAGTCCTCAAAGAATTACATGAAGGCGAGTGTTGATCCCACTCTAGTGGAAGAAGCTTGGTACTATGAGCCAAGAGGGCAGGCTACTATTAGCCTACAACGGCCCTTGATTCCCTCTAGATGGCCAAATATTGTGACTAATGCCAGAAGCATGCACAAATCTCCAAGCTACCCCCGGAAAAACTCAAATTCGTAAGCTCTCCATGGCCATTCATGAAGTGGGAAATGGACATCGTAGGAAAATTCCCGACAGCTCCCGGCGAGCTGGAGTACCATTTGGTAGTTACAGACTACTTCTCTAAGTGGGTTGAGGCAGAAGCCTTGAGCAAAATCACGGATGTCCAAAGCAAGAGGTTCCTTTGAAAGAACATGGTAACATGATTTGGAACGCCTCAAGAGATAGTCACAGACAATGGCGCACAATTCACAAGCAAAAACTTCACGAAGTTTTGCGAAGATTGGGGCATAAAACTGAGCTTTGCAACTCCGAGACATCCACAATCCACCGAGCAAGCCGAATCCACTAACAAGACAATAGTCAACCTTCTGAAAAAGAGGCTGGACGACGCCAAAGGCAACTGGGTCGAAGAACTTTCAGTTTCCCAATGGGCATGTCGAACCAGCATCAAGACTTCGACAGGGGAAACACCTTTCTCCCTGGTCTACAGAACAGAGGCGGTGTCCCCCACCGAAGTCAGCATCCCTGCAGCCAGGTCAGAGCTTCTATCCCTAAAAGAGAATGAAGAATTGATGGCTTTGTCCCTAGATCTCCTTGACGAAAAAAGGGAGGCCGGAAGAATACGAAAATGGAAGTACCAACAGGAAGTAGCTCGTTTCTACAACAAGAAGGTACGAACCCGGATGTTCCAACAAGGAGAATGGGTGTTGCACCGAGTCTTTGACAATACCAGGGACAAGGCCGCGGGTAAGCTTGTGCCTGGCTGGGAAGGACCGTACCAAATAGTGGAAGTCAAAGGAACAGGGGCATAAATGTTACAAGACAAGTATGGAAAAGTACAGCCAAATAGCTGGAATGCGTTACACCTAAAGTCTTACTTCTTCGAAAAGAATGCCCCTAACCCGGATGACCATACCCCATATACGTTTTTCTATTTTGGATTTTTTAATTTATTTTACATCATTTTTATGTAATCATGCTACGTATAAGGATGAATACTAATCAATAAGACAATTTCTTTCTCACGGGAAAATTCGGTTAAAACCAAGGGGCAAATAAGTTGAATGACTACTCCTCAATTAAGGAGTAATACAAGCAATGTACCCTTCCAAAACAAAAGTGAAAAGCTCAAAAAAAAAACTCTCTGCTTGAACAAGGGAAAATACCTGAAAGAAAGCAAGAGACAAAATTGCTTATTCTGCTTAACAAAGAGTGACTAACCGGAAAGTGGAGTGCTGAGCAGAGAGCAAAAACAACTTAACCTTGCCTACTAGGTCACAGTAAACGCAAAAGCTATGTGACCTGAGCACAAGAGCATCACCTATACCTACTTACCCAGACGTGGGAAGTAGAAGAAAAGTCTGGCACTTGGACCCCTTTGCGGGGGAGGTCCATACCAGCAAAACCAATAAGACTGATAGTGGCTTCACTGCAGGAAGTAGAATGCAGCAAAGCAAAACAGCTATTTCCGGACAGCTGAATGCCAACAAGCCAGAAAATACCTCCGGGTATCAAGAGGCCAAAAAACGCAAGCTAGTGGTTACCTCCGGGTAACAGAATGCCAATAAGCCAGACGATACCTCCGGGTGTCAAATGGCCAAAAACGCGTCTTGGGAACCTAAGCATTGTCTAAGGACAAGAAGAAGAACTCCCTCAAAAAAGAGAGAGAGAGACAATGAGATAATCCCAAGTTGGAACTCAAGAACTCTCGCAAGACACGACAAAGACTAAAGGCCAATAAGCCATAAGTCAAACAGCCAGAGTATCGATAAAAGACTAGAGGCCAATAAGCCAAAAGTCAAACAGCTGGAATATCGATAAAAGATCGGAGGCTTATAGCCAAAAGCCAGCCAGTCAAGACGCAAAGGCCAGAGGCTCACAGTCAGAAGCCAGCCGGTCAAGACGCAAAGGCCAGAGGATTATAGCCAGAAGCCAGCCGGTCAGGGTGCTAATGATAAAAAAATTTCCAAAACATCGGCCATGAATGTCATCTCTAAATCTAAGCCAAGAATCTGTTAAGGCAGGAAGACAACAGAGAACTAGAAAAATATTCATAGAAGGTCAAGAAGGCCACCAAAGAGTTAAGGCCATTAAGGCCATAAAAGTCATTACAAAGCCCACAAGGGGCAGGAGTAAGCCCACGCAGGGGCAGATCATCATCAACAAAAAAAAGTGAATAAATCCCACAAGGGGAGAGCAGCTTAATTCTTGGTTCCAGGTCTGGAGGCTAGGAAGCTAGAAGATCACGAGAGGTAGACTTCTCGACATTCGGCGCAGAGTCCGCTGGGGTTGTAGAAGCCAAGGCAGGAGGAATCTGTGGTTCATCTTCAAAAGTGGGAGCTTCGAGGCCATTCTTTTCCACCTCCGCAATCACCACCATCTGATAATTCTCAAACTCCTAATGAAAATTCCAAGACTTGGCCTCACCCTTGAGGTAGTCCCTGACCATCTCCCAACGCCCCCATGATCCTGGCGTCGTTGACGGCCATGGACATCTCCGCGTTAAGGTGGCCACCTGGGTATCCAGGTTGCCAAGCTCTTCTTCCAGCTTTGCCTTCTCCTCAGTCAGGCTAAGGACCTTCTTTGTCGCCTTCTCCTTCTCTGATTCCAGCCCCCGGAGCAGTTCCTTCATCTACCTCATCTCCTTCCCCAAGCCATCAGACTTGTCCTTCTCTGCCTTTAGCTTAGCGAGGTCGTCCTCCACCTGGGCCTTCCCTGCAGAGATCACCTCCGTGGCAATCTGATCCTTGGAATGGAAGAGTGATGCAGCTAGCTGATGTACATACAATTTCATGCATATTTAAGAATTTTTTAGCTTAGTTTTCATTCATATTTAGGTTGTAAATAAGCATATTAGCATTAGAATGCACCATTTAGAGTCTTGAGTCTAGTTTAGGTTCATCTTACATTTTGCATCCATCTTTCTTGCATTTGTAGGTACAACCTTGGAGAGCACTTTGAGAGCTTGAGATGATGGATTCTAGGAGCCAAAATGACCAAGAATCAAAGGGAATTAAAGGCTACAAGTATTGGGAGAAGATGGGATCAAACAAGATATCAAAGAGGAGCTACAGGCCATCAAAGATGCCCAAAGGAGGCTCCCATCGACCATCAGGTCGATGGCCAGCAACCTAGGGTCGATGGCCAACGACCTAGGCAGTAAACGGCGCCTCCTCCACTAGAGGTTGCCAACCATCGATCCTGGGTTAGCTCCCATCAACCAGATGGGTCGATGGCTGGCAACCTCAGCCTTAAAAAACCCATTTTTCATTCTATAAATACCGTTTGACCTATTTTAGAGAGAGTATCTATTTTCTAAGAGAAGAACACATTTTTACAACTTTGAAACTTGTATTTCCTCTTGATCTTAAAGATCAAGAGTTCTCTTTTATGTTTGGATTTTGGATCAACTTCTATCTTATTCTATGAAAT
>OVAN01004793.1:0-24953 GCA_900406275.1 Anastatica hierochuntica
TGCTTATTGCCTTTTACTTATCGCTTTTACTTATTGCCTTTCTTTTACGCCGTCGTTCATGATTGCCCACATGCTAAGGATAGATCTAGTAGAGACTTGTGACACCTCTTACTAGGTTGCTCCCTAGACTAGTTTCTCTAGTGTGACTCTCTTTGNAACTACACCCCTTCAATCTTGCGGGCTAGGAGCGGTTGTTAGGTTATTATAAATTATTAAAACTCGACTCCCATCAGGCTCCTCAGTGTGAAATGCGGGAAGTGTTTTCTGTAATTGCTATAAAGGAACTATCATTCCCTTTAGAGTGGTTTGGTAGCACAATTGAGCATTCTCTGGATCACCCTTGATCTACTTGATTCCCCATGGAGTTGGGAATTTGAGTACTTTGTGAAGAGTTGATGGCACGACTCTCATCTTGTGTATCCAGGGTCTGCCGATGAACATATTATAGGCGGAGGGACAGTCTATGATGGAAAACTTGGTGGACAGGTTGACTCCTCCAGCGCAAACTGGGAGTGTTATCTCTCCAATGGTATGGTCTTCTTGGTTAAGGGTTCCTGGGTTAGACCCAAGTTTGTATATGCTCCCAGGAAGAGTATGTTCGTAGAGCTTCCATTATCGATGAGTACCCTCTTCACCAAACAAGTCGCTACCGATAACGAAAAAACCAAGGCATCATGATGCGGAGTTAGGATTCTATCTTGTCCTCCGGCCACGAAGCTTATGACTTCTTGGCTGAGGTTTTGACGCTTGACTTATGGAGTGCCATGATTATTTTTTTGCAAACCTTGTGCTTTTCTTTGTAGCGGCATGCGTAATGCCACTTATCTCTGACCCTCCGGATATGACATTGATTACCCTATCTTGCCTTGGAGAATCCAACACTTGACGTCCTGCTGGGGCGCCTTCTTCCTGACTATCTAGCATCTCCTTTGCTTTGTTAGAGAGGAATTCTCGTAGGTGTCCCTTCTTTCACAGCTCGTTGACTTCTATTCTTAAGGATATACAATCCTCCGTTCTGTGACCGTGGTCATTGTGGAAGTCGCAACATTTGTTCGAATTCCGGTGATGGTCAGGCGACCTCATCTTCTAGGGTCATTTGACCTGGCCTCCCATCTCCTTCAAAACTCCTACCAGGTTCGCGCTTGATATTAACATGTTGGATACGTTCGGTCAAGTATTCACTGGCGGGAATCTGTTGCCATCCGGCTTACCTAGAGGCTCGTGTCCTTTGGCTCCCTTCTTTTCATCTTCTCTGGCAGGTCTCTGGTAGGGCTTGTCTTCTCTGGCCGTCTTCTCGGTCCTCATGACCCGAGATTCTTGCCTGGCAAGTAGGTCCTCTTCCCACTTGATCTGTACCTGGGCACGGGAGAGCACGTCTCCCATCATTTTGCACTGAAATTTTGTGAGCTCCTTGTACAGATCGCCATCAGGTAGAAGTCCTCTTTTAAAGGCAGAAATTGCGGTGGCAACACTGCAGTTTGGGATCGTGACCTTTTAATTGTTAAAGCGATGAAGGTAGCTCCGGAGTGGCTCTCACTTACGCTGTCTGATCTAATAAAGGTCATCAAAGGACTTGGGAGTCACTCTGCTGCTAGTAAATTGCTCCATAAATAGGTTAGTTAGATGAGCAAAGGATCTTATGGTTCAATTTGGAATCGATATGAATCATTGCAAGGCGGCTCCAGTTATACTGGAACCAAATCCCTTGCACATGGCAACTTCTTTGTGCTCCTTCTGGATCGCCACAGTGAGCATCTTCTGCTTGTACTGGGCGATGTGATTATCCGGGTCGGAAGTCCCGTTGTACGGCTTGATAAAAGGGAAGGTGAACTTCTTTGGCATGTCGGTGAGTGCAATCTCATCTGAGAAGGGAGTGTCCACATAAGAGCTTAGGGCACTTTTCCTCAGATTACCGACTGCAGTGCCTCGAACTTGGTGGAGAATATTTGTTCCAGTCGTCTGGCTTCATCAGAGAGTGGGATAAGACTTGTGGCCTATGGCTCTTTTATGTCCATAATTTCTTCTCGCTCTTGAGCAAGATTTTTGTTCTCCTAGGCTCCTGTTGCTGCTGGATTTCCTCTATCTCCAGAGTTATTGGTAGGAGGAGTTTCCAGAGTTGGCATCCGGGCCACATTGACCCTGAACCTCTGATTTGTGGCTTGATTTTCCGTCAAAGTCGAGTTTGCTTCAACGAGTGTCTCGTTCTCCAGCTCAAGTTCCTACAAGCATTGCGTGTTCTCATGGAGAGTCCTGGTATGAGCTTTCATCTACTGTCTCAGAGCCTGAAGCTCTGCAGTTGCGGCATCAACTCCAGTTGGAGTTTGATCTCTTTGAAGTTGCTCCATCTCGCCTAGTCTTTTTTGGAAAGTCTCTAGCTGAGATCGCATCTCCTCATAGGTGAGATATGTTCGTCCGGGCGTGATGTTTGGTGATTCATGATTGTCTCCAACCATCGTCACGTAGCAGTTTTTAGAAAGCCTCCCCTCCTTCTAGTGCCAACTGTTATGGGTGATTTTGGTCATTCTTTGTAAGCACTACGAAAGCTGGAGGTCAATAAATGTTTAGTGAAGGTAGTTTGAAGGTGTTCTAAGGTTAAAGATCAAAAATGGAGAAAAAGATGAGTTGTATTTAATTCTTTAGCCTAGGGTTTTTGTGTTTTCCTCTTGGCCCTTAAGCTTTATATTTATACCAAGAGTTCATGATTATCCCTCCAAGAATCGGATATATCATGAATATCTACAAAATATATATGCATCTTTATCTACAGCATACACATCATTATTTGTTAATTTAAACAATATAAATAAGTATGAGTCGGTGGTCGGCTGGCTTCCGGCTTCTAGCTATGCAACGTCGTCTAGCTTCCTGCTTCTAGGCATTCCCCTGCCTTGAGGTCTTACCGTTGTACTCCATCTAAGCATGAGGGAATTCCTATGGGCTAAATTACTCCCAACAGGTACTACGTCGAGTCTTTGACAACACCAGGGACAAGGTTGCGGGTAAGCTTGGGCCTGGTTGGGAAGGACCATACCAAATCGTAGAAGTCAAAGGAGCAGGAGCATACAAGTTACAAGATAGGTACGGAAAAGTACAGCCAAATAGTTGGAATGCATTACACCTAAAGTCTTACTTCTTCTAATGAATGCTCCTGGCCCGGACGACCATACACCAGATACGCTTTTCGGCTTTGGATTTTTTTTTATTAATTTCTTTTACAACTTTTCTTATGCAATCATGCTACGTCTAAGGACGGATACCTATCAATAAAACAATTGTTTTCTTGCAAAGAAATTCAGTTAAAGCAAGGGGCAAATAAGTTGAATGACTACTCCTCAATAAAGGAGTAATATAAGCAACATACCCTTCCAATACAAAAGCGAAAAGCTAAAAAAAACTCTTCTTGAACAAGGCAAAATACCCGAAAGAAAGCAAGAGATAAACAAATTGCTTATTCTTCTTAACAGAGAGTGGATAACCGGAAATTCGAGTGCTGAGCAGAAAGAAAAATAGCTCAACCTTGCTTACCAGGTCACAGTAAATGCAAAAGTTATACGACCTGAGCACGGTGCATCACCTATAGCTACTTACCCAGACGTGGGAAGTAGAAGAAAAGTTTGGCATTTGGATCTCTTTGTGGGGAAGATCCATACCACCAAAATCAATAAGACTGATAGTGGCTTTACTGCAGGAAGGAGAATGCAACAAAAGCAAACAGCTATTTCCGGGTAGCAGATTTCCAACAAGCTAGTGGTTACCTCCGGGTAGCAGAATGCCAACAAGCTAGTAGTTACCTCCGGGTAGCAGAATGGCAACAAGCTAGTGGTTACCTCTGGGTAGCAGATTGCCAAAAAGCCAGAAGGTACCTCTGGGTATCAGGAGGCCAAAAGTTACTAGTCACCCAAAGTGGAGCAAAACGCATCTCGGGAACCTAAGCATTTTCTAAAGAAAAAAAGAAGAATTCCCTCAAAAAAAAAGAGAGATAATGAGATTATCCCAACCTAGAACTCAAAACTCTCATAAGACACAACAACGACTAGAGGCTAAGAAGCCAGAAGTCAAAACAGCCAGAACATCGATAAGAGACTAGAGGCTAAAAGCCGAAAGTCAAAACGATCGAAACGTCGACATGCAAAGGCCAGAGGCTTATAGCCGGAAGCCAATCGATCAAGAAGCCAACGGTAAAAGACTTTTCAAAGCCATACAACGAATGCCATCTTTAAATCCTAGTCAAGAGTCTATTAAGGCAAAAAAGCAAAAGGGGATTTTAAAAGAATAAAAACCATTAATGAAAGACCACGAAGGGCCAAACGATAAGTCTTAAAGCCCCAAAGGGCAAACCAAACTAAGGCCTAGAAGGCCAATCGAGAGTTAAGGCCTCTAAGGCCATAAAAGTCATTACAAAGCCCACAAGGGGCAGATCCAAGCCCACACAGGGGTAGAATGTGAACAAAAAAGATAATAAAATCCCACAAGGGGAGAGCAACTTATTTCTTGATTATGGGTCTTGAGGCTAGGCAGCTGGAGGATCAGGAGAAGCAGACTTCTCAACATTTGTCTCTAAGTATGCTAGGGTTGCAGAAGTCCTGGCCGGAGGAATCTCTGGTTCATCTTCATAGGTGGGAGCTTCGAGGCCATTGTCTTCCTCCTCCGCTGTTACCACCATCTTGTAATTATCGAATTCCTTCCTCAAGTTCCAAGACTTTGCCTCCCCCTTGAGGTAGTCTCGAACCATCTCCAAACGTCCAACGATCTTGGCGTCATTGACAACCATGGACATCTCCTCAGTGAAGGTTGCTACCCTCGCATCCAGGCTGGCAACCTCTTCCTCCAGCTTTATCTTCTCCTCAGTTAGGGTGAGGACCTTCTCCACCGCTTTCTCTTTCTCCGCTTCCAGCCCTCGGAGCAACCCTTTCATCTCCTTCAGCTCCTTGTCCAAAGCAGTAGTCTTGTCCTTCTTCGCCTTTAGCTTGGCCCGGTAGTCATCCACCATGGCCTTCCCCGCAGAGGTCACCTCATAGGCAATCAGATCCTTGGCATGGAAGAACAAGGCGGCAAGCTGAAATCATATGCAAGACAAATTAGCTAGAAGAACATTTGATGAAATAAAGTCTAGGGAAGAACAACTTACCCTTATCATTTCCTTCTGGGCATAGTTGATGACTCCACAGTATCAGAGTTGGGGAAGCTGAAAGGAACGGAGGGGAAGACAGAGTTGTGGAAATGCCCCAAAGCATCATCAAGGCTACAAGCAGGAGAGAGAGAGAGAGAGAGAGCTTGGTCAAGGCGCTTTTCTGCTTCTTGCTTGAAGCAGAAGCCTTATGGGTCCCTTTACTCTTGGTCCCAGCAGACGGAGAATTAAAGACTTCCACCACCTCAGGAGTCTTACTCCCAGATTCCAACTTGGCCTTCCCTGCTTCTTGAGCTCTCTTGAAGTCTTTCAATGCTTTGGACCCTGATCCAGACATGTTTCCTGCAAAACGACAAGACGTTAATAAAGCAGGAACAAGGAATAAAAGCACGAGCAAGGGACAAACCTTTGATGCTTCTTTAGCAGGAAAGGGATGCTTCTATCTTCAGCAGAAATCTCCAGAGCCTCCTCAACCTTCTCCATACCTTACTCTGACTTCTCTGTGGACGCCTCTTCAAAAACAAAAGGATAAGAGGGTCAATGTCAAAGCTGGAAGCAACAAAAAGATAAGCATCCTAGACCTACTAGTAAACTTCCAGAGGGTAGGGAGACTCGATGACGACCCAACTTTCTTAAAAACAAACTTCTAGGGCCAGTGTTTGGTGAAGGTTGTCCCCTTCCTCTCCTCCTTCACTAGTTCCACGACTAAAGGAGCACCAGCTCGGGGACGGAAGTAGTATCTACCCTCATCGGGAGGAACATGAGTGAAGTAGTAAGAGTAGAGGAAATTTTCGACAACCAAATCCAGCCCGTTGAACTCACTGAGCACCTGAAGAATTATGAGGATCCTCTAGGAAGGCGGATTCAGGTGAGAGGGACAAATGTCAAAGTGCTTCAAGACCTTCCTCACCAGAGTCGGTATCATACCCCTGACTCCAGCCACGAAGTAGCCTTCGTACCTGCTATCTCATCCAAAGGGCACTCAGAGGCCCTCTCACTCTTCCTCGGCACCCTCAGTTTCGCGCTCTCCCTGATTGAGTACTGCTTCCGCCAACCTTCCAAAGTCTCAGAACTGACGTTGGAAAAAGGACCCACCTTTAATAGCTCCAAACCCGCAGCAGAGCACAAAGGTCGAGGATTAGCATCATGGATCTCCATGTCCTCAGAAGATCCTTCAGCCTCTGTAGAAGGGCACGTCTTGATTTGGTGTCTCTACCGAACACGAGCACCAACAGACGACAAAGCCACAGGGGAGAATTCGTCGCCCGAACTAGTCATCTTTGGATCGGAGAGGTATTAGTCTCAGATTCAGGGTTTAATTAGGGCAAGAACAACCTAGAAGCTAAGGTTGATTTGGAACCCTAAAGTTACCCTCTGGAATCTACATTAACAGAAGCGAAAAGAGGAAGGACAAAAGAGTTCTAACCTTAAATCGTAGACAAAAAGAGCCCGATGATGATTCCGAAAGCAAAGAATCTAGCAAGAAAAGGAATAATATGAAGACAAAAGGCAAGAGAGAAAAGAAATAAAGATTTAAATGCCATAAGAAAGAGAGAATACCAAGTTTAGTCGCACGCATCTAATTACAGGCACGAATTTCAGGACGCAACAGCTACAATCTTCCTCTCGAATCTTTGCAAACTGTTGGGAGTAATTTAGGCCATGAAAATTCCCCTTGGATTAGATGGAGTACAACAGTAAGACCTCAAGGCAGGGGAATGCCCAGATGCAGGAAGCCAGACGACATTGCATAGCTGGAAGTCGGAATTCAGCCGACCACCGCCTTGTATTTACTTTATTATTTAACTTAGTAGATAATGATGTATATTCTATAGATAATGATAAATATTCTATAGATAATCATGAGATACCCGATACTTGAAGGGATAATCATCAACTCCTTGTATAAATCTAAAGCTTAGGGGTTAAGAGTGATTATTCACGGAAAACCCTAGACTAAAGAGATTAATACACATAGATCTTTTAACCATTGTTTATTTCCAAAGCTTAGAACACTTTCTTCGATTTACACACACACGCGATATTCATTGACCTCCAGCTTCCGTAGTGCTTACAAAGAACGACCAAAATCACCCATAACAATTACCACGGAGATAGCTGCTGCTCTCAGGGTCATGGTGGAAGACTACATCCTCAAGCTGAAGCAAGAGAAGGATTAGAGTCCTCACTTGGAGAAGGAGCTGAGGGAGCTGAAGGAATTGACCAATGGTCTCGAGTCTCAAATCTAGAAGGCAGAGGAGAAGGTTTTCACCATGACGGAGGAGAGGGTGTCCCTGGAGCATGAAATAACTGACCTGAAGGCCAAGCCAACCACTTTTACTGAGGAGATGACCATGGCGGTTAACAGTGCGAGGATCATTGGCCACTAATAGATGGCTAGAGATTGGCTCAAAGGGGAGACTCACTCCTGGCGCTTGGAGGATGAGTTTGAGAGCTATAAAGTTGTGATGATAGCGGAGGTAGAGGAGAAAGGTCTCCCGACTCCCACTTTTGAAGACGAACATGAGATTCCTCCTGCCAAGGATGGCGTCACCCCTATTGACTCGGATGCCATTGTTGAAAAGTCGCCTTCTCCAAATCCCCTTGCTGTTTGACCTTCTTCTTCCAAACCAAGATATGACCCGTGCTTCCCCCTTAGGGGTTTTCTATTTTATTTTTAATGAATTTAAGACTCTTTGCCCCTGCGTGGGTTTTGATTTGCCCTTTGTGGGCTTTATTAAGACTTTTCTAGCCTTCTTGGCCTTGTCTTTTCTTGTGCCCTTCGGGGCTTTAAAACCGGTATTGTGGCCCTATGTATCCTTTTATGAATGTTTCTCTTTCTCTTAATCCCTTTTTGCTATATGCCACTTGTTGGGAGTAATTTAGGTCATGGGAATTCATAGGCTTAGATGGAGTTCAATAGTAAGGTCTCAAAGCAAGGGAATACCCAAAAGCAGGAAACCAGAACGATGTTTCATAGCCGGAAGCCGGGAGTAAGACAACCCTGCATAGCCGGAAGCTTGAAGTCGGAAGCCAGCCGACCGCCGACTCTTACTTATTTTTACCATTTAAATTAGCAGATAATGATGTGTATTCTAGATATAGATGCATATATTTTACAGATAATTAGGATATATCACTTTCTTGGAGAGATAATCGTGAACTACATGTATAAATACAAAGCTTAAGGGCAAAACGTCAAGACACGAAACCCTAGGCTAAGAAATCAATACAACACCTATTCTTTCGCCATTATTGATCTCAAAGCTTAGAATAACTTCACATCATCTTTGCTAAAACATTCATTGACCTCCAGCTTTCGTAGTGCTACAAAGAACGTCCAAAATCACCCGCAACAGTTGGCGCTAGAGGGAGGGGAGCTTTCAAAAACAGCTACGTGACGATGATTTGAGATAATCATGAATCAGCAAACATCACGCCTGGACGAACTGAGCTCACCTACGAGGAGATGCGATCTCAGCTAGAGACTTTGCAACAGAGACTAGGAGAGATGGAGCAGCTTCAAAGGGATCAAACTCCAACTTGAGCTGATGCCGCAACTGCAGAGCTTCAGACCTTGAGACAGCAGATGGAGGCTCATGCCAAAACACTCCAGGAGAATACGCAGCGTTTGCAGCAACTGGAGCTGGAGAACGAGACCCTCAGAGAGGCAAACTCGGCTTTTACGGCAAAGCAAGCCACAAATCAAAGGTTCAGGGTCCACGTACCCTGGATGCCAACTCAGGAGACTCATCCTACCAATAACCTTGGAGAAAGAGGAAACACAGTAGCGATGGGAGCCCAGGAGGACTAAAACCTTGCTCAAGAGCAAGAAAATCTAATGAAAATAGGAGAGCCGCAAGTCTCGCCCCACTCTCTGATGAGGCCAGACGACTGAAGCAGATTTTCTCCAACAAGTTCGAGGCGCTGCAGTCGGTTTTGCACCTCCTCTGAGTAAAAGTTCCCTAAGCTCTTATGCGGACACTCCCTTCTCAGAAGAGATCGCACTCACCGACATGCCAAAGAAGTTTACCTTCCCATTCATTAAGTCGTACGATAGGACTTCAGACCCGGATAATCACATCGCACAGTACAAGCAGAAGATGCTTACTGCGGCAATCTAGAAGGAGCACAAGGAGGACGCCATGTGCAAGGGATTCGACTCTAGCCTGACAGGAGCCGCCATGCAATGGTTCATATCGATTCCAACTGGAACCATAAGATCCTTTGCCATCTGATTAACCTATTTGTGGAGCAATTTGGTAGCAGCAGAGTGACTCCCAAGTCTTTTGTTGATCTTTTTGAGATCAGGCAGCGTACGGAAGAGCCACTCAGGAGCTAGCTTCATCGCTTCAAGAGAGGACTTCTGCCTGATGGTGATCTGTATAAGGAGCTCACTAAATATCTATGCAGAACGATGGAAGACGTGCTCTCCCGCGCCCACGGGCAGATCAAGTGGGAAGAAGATCAGCTTGCTAGGAAAGAATCTCGGGTCATGCGGACCGAGAAGACGACAGAGATGACAAGCCCTACCAAAGACCTGATAGAGAGGATGGACAAAAGGGAGCCAAAGGACACAAGCCTTTGGGTAAGCCGAACGACAACAGATTCCCGCCGGTACATACTTGGCTGGACGTGTCCAACCTATCAATATCGAGCGCGGAGCTGGTAGGATTCCTGAAGAAGAAGGGAGGCCAAGTCAAATGGCCCCAGAAGATGACGTCACCAGACCATCACTAGATTTCGAACAAATGGTGCGACTTCCACAATGACCATGATCACAGAACGGAAGATTGCATATCCTTAAGAATAGAAGTCAACGAGATGCTCAAGAAGGGAAACCTACGAGAATTCCTTTCTAACAAAGCTAAGGAGATGCTGGATAATCAGGAAGAAGGAGTCCCATCAAGCTGTCAAGCGCTTGATTCCCCAAGGCACAATAGGGTGATCGATTTCATATCTGGAGGATCGGAGATAAGTGGCATTACACATGCCCTTGCGAAGAAAAGCAAAAGGCTTGCGAAAAACAATCATGACTCCCCAGAAGTCAAGCATGATAATCTCAGCCAGGAAGTCATAAGTTTCGCGGCTGGAGGACAAGATGGGATCCTGACTCCACATCACGACGCATTGGTTGTTTCATTATCAGTGGTGAATTGTTTGGTGAAGAGAGTACTTATCGACAATGGGAGATCCACGAGCGTACATTTCCTAGGAGCATACAAAGACCTGGGTCTCACCCAGGAAGTCTTGATCAAGAAGACCACGCCGTTGGTCGGCTTCAGTGGGGAAGTCAAGCAAATCATCGGAGAGATAGCACTTCCGAAATGCGCTGGAGGGATCAACTTGTCCACTAAGTTTTCTGTCATAGACTGTCCCTCCGCCTATAACATGATTATGGGCAGACCCTGGATACACGAGATGGGAGACGTGTCGTTAACCCTGCACCAAGTACTCAAGTTTCCAACCCCATGGGGAATCAACAAGATCAAGGGTGATCAAGAAAACGCCCGATCATGCTATCAGACCACTTTGAAGGGAAAGATGACTCCTTTATAGCAATTACAGAGACCACTTCCCGCATTGCACAGTGACGAGCAGGAAGTGGAACAACTGGATGATTTTCCTCTGGTACCCGGAGAGCAAGGCAGAAACCTCAGAATAGGGTCAAGGTTGCAAGAAGGCATACGCCAGAGGCTGATAAACTTTCTTAGATTCAATGCCGATTGCTTCGCATGGTCCCATGTGGACATGCCAGGAATAGACCCGGAAGTCATAGTACAAAAGCTGCAAGTGGACCCCAAGTACCAGAAAATCAAGCAAAAAAGGAGGAAGTTCGCACCTGAACGAGACGAGATCATCAATGATGAAGCCAAAAACCTCATACCGGCTAGGTTCATTTGAGAGGTCCATTACCCGGATTGGCTAGCAAACGTCGTCGTGGTCCAGAAGAAGAACAACATGTGGCGAGTTTGCATATATTTGACGGATCTAAATAAATCTTGCCCTAAGGATCCTTTCCGGCTGCCTCATATAGACAAGCTGGTGGACGCCACAACTGGACACCAGCTGATGAGCTTTATGGATGCCTTTTCTAGGTACAATCAAATACTCATGCATCCAGACGACCAAGAAAAGATATCCTTCATGACTTCTCGTGGAATCTTCTGCTACAAGGTGATGCCTTTTGGATTGAAGAATGCGGGATCCACCTATCAGAGGCTAGTCAACATGATGTTCGCAGACCAAATCGGCCAGACCATGGAAGTCTATATAGAAGACAAGCTAGTCAAGTCATTAGATGCGGAAGACCACATAACTCACCTGCAACAAGCCTTCTCTACCATGAGAAAGTACAACATGAAGCTCAACCCCTCTAAGTGCTCATTCGGAGTGAGCTCCGAGAAATGTTTGGGGTACATAGTTACATACAAGGGGTTTAAAGAAAATTCGGAGTAATTCAGGGCGACTCAGGAAATCCCTTCACCCAAGACTCCACGAGACATCCAGAAGTTTACCAGAAGAATGGCGGCCTTGAGTAGATTAATATCCAGGCTTTCCGACAAATCGCATGCATTCTTTGAAGCCTTTAAGTTCACGGGGAAATTTGAATGGAACCATGAGGCCGAAGACGCCCTAGTCAAGCTCAAGGAATATCTCACAACGCCACCTCTTCTCTCAAAGCCCCAAGACGGAGAGCCTGTGCTCCTGTACCTGGCTGTCTCAGAGCATGCCGTAAGTGCCGTCTTGGTTAGATAAGAGGAAAGCAAGCAACATCCAGTGTACTACGTGAGCAAGTCACCTCGAGAAACTTGCTCTCGCCTTGGTCATCTCGGCCAGAAAGCTGCGTCCCTACTTCCAGGCTCACCCAGTGATATTAATCACATCATTCCCTATCAAGTATGTGCTCCACAATCCAGAAGTATCCGAAAGACTGGTCAAATGGACAGTAGAATTAGGTGAGTACGATGTGATCTTCTGCCTTGCCACGACGATCAAATCACAGGTCCTAGCAGACTTCGTAGCAGAATTCTCCCCGCCGATGGTACCAGGGGCAGAAGAAGAGGTCAAGATCCAGCAAGAAAATAAAAGTGAAGAGGAATGGGAACTTTATGTAGATGGATCCAGCAACATACGAGGGACGGGTATAGGCCTCGTGCTCATCTCACCAAAAGGCGAAGTGGTATCAAGAGCAGTAAGATGCAACTTTAGAGGCACCAACAACGAAAGTGAGTATGAAGCCTTAATTGCAGGACTCAGCTTGGTAAAAGACTTCGGAATAGAAAACCTACAAGTTTACAGTGATTCCCAATTGATCGTAAGCTAGACGCAAGGTGACTACCAAGCAAAAGATGCTAGCATGACCAAGTACCTGGCCATAGCCAAGAGACTCATCGATTCGTTCATAGCATGCAAACTCACACATATCCCGAGGGAACGAAGTTCGCATGCGGACGCCCTGGCCAACCTGGCCTCGACCCTAAAAATTGGGGAGCCAACTAGCGTACCTTTGTAGGTTCTCCAATGGCCGGCTACTGACGAGGATGCCGAAGAGCCTCTAGTCTCCAACATTGAAGAAGAGGAAACCTGGATGATGCCATTACTTCCTACCTAAAGGATGACGTCCTGCCCAATATAAGGAGTGAATGCCTTAAGATCAAAAGGCAAGCATCCCGCTATTGCCTGATTCACGGAAAACTCTACAGAAGAACTTTCTCGGGCCCATACCCAAAATGCGTAAAGCCAGAAGACGCAAATCTAGTCCTCAAGGAATTACATGAAGGCGAGTGTGGGTCCCACTCTAGGGGAAGAAGCTTGGTACTAAGAGCCAAGAGGGGAGGCTACTATTGGCCTATAATGGCTCATGACGCCCTCCAGATGGCCAAGTACTGTGGTAAATGCCAAAAACACGCATAAGTATCCAAGCTACCCCCGGAAAACCTCAAATCTGTAAGTTCTCCATGGCCATTCATGAAGTGGGGAATGGACATCGTAGGAAAATTCCCGACAGCTCCCGAACAGCTGGAGTACCTCTTGGTAGTTACAGACTACTTCTCCAAGTGGGTGGGGCAAAAGCCTTGAGCAAGATTACGGATGTCCAAATCAAGAGGTTCCTCTGGAAGAACGTGGTAACACGATTCAGAATGCCTCCAGAGATAGTTACAGACAATGGTCTGTAATTCACAAGCAAAAACTTCAAGAAGTTTTGCGAAGATTGGGGCATAAAACTAAGCTTTGCAACTCCGTGACTTCCATAATCCAAAGGGAAAGCCGAATCCACTAACAAGATGATAGTCAATCTTATGAAAAAGAGGATGGACGACGCCAAAGGCAATTAGGTCGAAGAACTTCCGGCTACCCTATGGGCATGTCGAACCAACATTAAGACTTAAACAGGGAAACACCTTTTTCCCTGGTCTACGGAACAAAGGCAGTGTCCCCCACCGGAGTCAGTGTCCCTATGGCCAGGAAAGAGCTTCTAACCCCAAAAGAAAATGAAGAACTAATGTCTTTTTTCCTGGACCTCCTTGACGAAAAAAGGGAAGCCGCAAGAATCCGAAACTGGAAGTACCAACAGGAAGTAGCTCGCAACTGCAACAAGAAGGTATGAACCCAAACATTCCAACAAGGAGAATGGGTGCTGCGCCGAGTCTTTGAGAATACCAGGGACAAGGCCGCGGGTAAGCTGGACCCTGGCTGGGAAGGACCGTACCAAGTAGTGGAAATCAAAGAAGCAGGGGCATACAAGTTACAAGACAGGTACGGAAAATTACAGCAAAATAGCTGGAACGCGTTACACCTGAAGTCTTACTTCTTCTAAAAGAATGCCCCTGACCCAGACGACCATACTCCATATACTTTTTTCTGCTTTGGATTTTTTAATTTCCTTTACATCATTTTATGTAATCATGCTACTACTAAGGACGAATACCAATCAATAAAACAATTGCTTTCTCACGGGAAAATTCAGTTGAAAGCAAGGGGAAAATAAGTTGAATGACTACTCCCCAATAAAGGAGTAACACAAGTAGCCTACCCTTCTAAAACAAAAGCGAAAAGCTTAAAAATGAAGAAGAAGAAACTCTGCTTGAACAAGGGAAAATACCCAAAAGAAAGCAAGAGACAGAAATTGCTTATTCTGCCTTACAGAGAGTGGCTAACAGGAAAGCAGAGTGTGAGCAGAAAGGAAAAATAACTTAACCTTGCTTACCAGGTCACAGTAAAAGCAAAAGCTATGTGACCTGAGCACAGGAGCATCAGCTATACCTACTTACCCAAACGTGGGAAGTAGAAGAAAAGTCTTGAACTTGGACCCCTTTGCGGGGGAGGTCCATATCAGCAAAACCAATAAGACTGAGAGTGGCTTCACTTCAGGAAGCAGAGTGTAGCAAAGCAAAAACAGTTATTTCTGGGTAGTTGAATGCCAAAAAGCCAGAAGATACCCCCGGGTATCAAAAGGCCAAAACCGCAAGCTAGTGGTTACCTCCGGGTAACACAATGCCAAAAAGTCAGAAGATAACCCCGGGTATCAATAGGCGAAAAACGCAAGGTTGTGGTTACCTGTGGGTAACAGAATGCAAACAAGCCAGAAGATACCTCCGTGTATCAAGAGGCCAAAAACGTGTCCTCGGAACCTAAGCATTGTCTAAGGACAAGAAGCAGAACTCCCTCAAAAGAAAAAAAGAGTGATAATGAGATTATCCCGACTTTGAACTCAATAACTCTCGCAAGACATGACAAAGACTAGAGGCCGATATGCCAGAAGTGAAGCAGCCGGAGTGTCGATAAAAGGCTAGAGGCCAATATGCCAGAAGCCAATCGCCAAGACGCAAAGGCTAGAGGCTCATAGCCAGAAGCCAACCGCCAACACGCAAATACTAGAAGCTTATAGCTAGAAGCCAGCCGGTCAATACGCAAAGGCTAGAGGCTAGCAGCCAGAAGCCAGCCGATCAGGGTGCTAATGATAAAAAGCTTTCCAAAGCATCGACCATGAACTCATCTTTAAATCTAAGTCAAGAATCTGTTAAGACAAGAAGACAACAGAGAGCTAGAAAAATATTCATAGAAGCCCACGAAGGGTCGAAATACGAGTTTTAAGCCCTGAAGGGCAAACAGAAATAAGGCCAAGAAGGCCACCAAAAGTTAAGGCCACTAAGGCCATAAAAGTCATTACAAAGCCCACAAGGGGCAGGAGTAGGCCCACGCGGGGGCATGTGATCAACAAAAAAAAGAAAATAAATCCCACAAGGGGAGAGTAACCTGGTTCTTGGTTCCGGGTCTAAAGGTTAGGCTTCTGGAGGATCAAAAGAGGCAGACTTCTCGACATTTTCCGCAGAGTCCGCTGGGGGCGTAGAAGCCATGGAATCAAGAATCTCCAGTTCATCTTCAAAGGTGGGAGCGCCGAGACCATTCTCTTCCGCTTCCGCAATCACCACCAATTTGTAGTTCTCAAACTCCTCCTCCAAGTTCCAAGACTTGGCCTCACCATTGAGGTAGTCTCAAACCATCTTCCAGCGCCCCGTGATCCTGGCGCCATTGACGGCCATGGACATCTCCTCCGTGAAGGTGGCCACCCAGGTGTCCAGGTTGCCAAGCTCTTCTTCTGGCTTTGCCTTCTCCTTCTCCGACTCCAGCCCAAGAGAAGTTCCTTCATCTCCCTCAGCTCATTCTCCAAGCCAATAGACTTGTCCTTCTCTGCCTTTAGATTGGCGAGATAGTCCTCTACCTGGGCCTTCCCTGCAGAGATCACTTCCATGGCAATCTAATCCTTGGCATGGAAGAGTGAAGCAGCTAGCTGAAAAACAAAGAGGCGGAGGGTTAGCCCAAAGAAAAGGAAATAGTCAAATGTCATCCAAAAGCCAAAGGAAGGCCAGTTACCTTGATCTTTCCCTTTTGGACCTGGTCGAAGATGCCCAAATTATTAGAGCTAGGAGGGATAGCAGGGAGCGAAGGGAAGACGGAGCTTTGTAGGTGCTCCAGGGCGCCATCAAGATCACAGACAGAGGAGGAGGACTACTTGGCAGGAGGACCCTTCTGCTTCTTGCTGGAGGCAGTGGCCTTCTGGGTCCCTTTCCTCTTGGACCCAGTAGAGGGAGATTCCGATATCTCCACCACCTCCAGAGCCTTGCTCCCAGACGCCAACTTTGCCTTTATCGCTGCCTGAGCCTTTTTAAAGTCCTCCAATGCCTTAGACCCAGATCCTGACATATTTTCTTCAAAACGGCAAAAGGTCTGCCAAGAAGTTAACCAAGAAGGAAATAAACAAAAGGAGTAAGAAGTAAGGAGCAAACCTCTTATACTACTCTAGCTCAACGCTTCTTCACTTAGAAGGAACGGGATCCTTATTTCCTCATCAGAGATCTCCGAAGCTTCTTCAGCCTTCTCCTTGTCTTCCTCTGATTTCTCTGTAGACACTTATGCAAAAACGAAAGGCCAAGAGGGTTAGTGACCAAGCTGGAAGCAGAAAAAACAAAAGCATCCTAAACCTACCAGTGAATTTCCAAAGAGTATAGTATCCAGGAGAAGTCCCAACTCTCATGAAAAGAAACTTTTGGGCCCAATGCTTGGTGAAAGTCGCCCCTTTCCTCTCCTTCTTTTCCAGCTCCAGCACCAAAGGAGCACCAGCACGAGGGCGGAAGTAGTGTACCCTTGACTCTGGCCTCGAAATAGCCTTCATACACGGCTATCTCGTCTACTGGGCATTCAGAAGCCCTCTCATCTTCCCCAGGCAACCTCAAATGGACACCCTCTCCAATGGAATACTGCTGCCTCTAATCCTCCAGGATTTCAGAGTTTACGTTGGAGAAAGGGCCGACCTTCAAAAGCTCTGGACCCGCAACAGATTGCAAGGGTTGTGGGTTGGCTTCAAGAATCTCAGTGTCATCGGAAGATCCTTCGGCCTCAATAGAGGGGCTAGTCCTAATCAGGTGCCTCTTCCGAACACGAGCACCGACGAAAGATGAGGCTACCGGAGAAAACTCGTCATTAGAGCTAGTCATTTTTGGGTTTAAAAAGGTTTTGATCTTGGACCTAGAGCTTGATTAGGGAAAAAAAGCTTAAAGGGTAAGGCTTCTCCGAAACCCTAATAGTCGATCCCTGGAATCTATCCTAAAATAAGCGAAAAGAAGAAGGAAGAAGAGGATCTAACCTTAAATCGCGGATGGAATGCTCGATAAGGATTCCGGGAGCAAAGAGTTAGGCAGAGAAAGGAAGAAGACGAAGTTAAAATGCAAAAGGAAAAAGAAAGAAAAGATTTAAAAGGAAAGAGAAGAAATTGAAATCAGTCGCACGTGTCCAATCATTGGTGCATATCTCGCAGAAGCAACGACTATTTTATTCCTTTTCAAATCTTTGCAAATCTCCACTAATGGGTATAATCTCTTCCTCCGATCCTCACAAAGTCAATTGATGGGATTATTCAACAAACCAAAAATCCTTGAAAAATGCTAACGGCTCACGAAATTCAAAATTTAAAGCCAGAGGCAACCTCCCGATGCAATGGCGCCCATTATCTGATAGAATTCAAGCTAAAAGAAAGCAGAAACTTATAGAAAGTAGAGGCGGCAAAAGTCATAGCCAAAAAGGCCAAGCAACTAATGGCTTCCTTCCTAAGCCACATGGAAGAAATGTTATTCCACAGTTTCAGATCGAACCTGCGCAATAAGGGGCAAACTATTGGGAGTAATTGTCTTTGGAGAGATGCTCGAAACGAATAGATTGACTTAGAAAGTTTGAACGGATCCACGATTTAGATTGATCCGTACCCTGAATGAATAGGTACCCTCTAGCACGAAACTGTGGGAACCGAAGTCCGCATTGTCGATTTCCATTATCGAAGGAAAAGAGAATCAAAAATCAATGTAGAGCAATAGAGATCTTATACCGAATCTATGTTGAGCATTACAACAAGTGATAAGCCATGGCCGTGACAGCTGTCGGCGAATATCATAATTCTAACAGCTTCAGACTTGTAAACCTAGTTGAGACGCAACTCGCTAACAAAACCGAAAATAAAGCTAACTTCTCTAAGTGTGAGTTGTTAAGAAATTTATGTCTGTCGTTCTTCCCCTTAGCCTCTCTTATATATGCCTTCGTAGATTAGTTCGATTTCCTTTTTCGCCCTAGATTTGAGTATATCCTTCTGCAGAAATATTCCTTTTTCGAGAATATTCCTTATCTTCACGATTTTTCCATATTTATCTCCAAACTTTAACTTTATTGTGTTTTTCTTTTAACTTTTGTTGAACTCGGGTAAATCGTTGACGCAGTTGGGCTCATTCTCATTCTGGATTCGTAAGTGGACTTTTATCTCATTTTGAGTCTTCCAGGGCCGTTTTGCGACTAAGTAACTTTTTACTATTTCTTTCGCAGGAATCGTTCTTCGTACGATTATGCGGTGATGGTTTTGCGAAATGATAAGACCAATCATATAGATTTTTCCATATTTATCTCCAATCGAGACGAAATAAGAGACAATCGAACCGAGATTCGAAGGAGAAGATGATCGAGAGAACGTGGTCTAGTCAACCGTGAGAGACTAGACGTTGTCAGTGTCTAGCTACCCGTGGGCGATTAGACTTTTCGAGAGTCTAGTCGCCCATTGTGCGGCTAGATTTTACTAGAATCTAGTCACCCATTGGGCGGCTAGACTTTCCAAGAGTCTAGTCGCCTAATGGGAGACTAGACTTGTTGAGAGTCTAGTAACCCATTAGGCGACTAGACTTGCCATTGTTTTTGTTATTTGTGTTTCTTGTGCGACGTGGTTAGCCGATGTTTACAATGACTTCTTATCGCTCCGCAACTTTCCTATCAAGATCTCTCGGGAGTTATCCGGAAGTCCCGAGCGTTGATTCTGATATTCTCGCGCTTAGTTGCTCGCGAGTAACTAGAATTCGTGAAGCGGTTGCCTATGGTTGGATAGAGGCGGAGTTTCGACGTTTGGTTGAGAGGAGATCAACTAGATGGCAAGAGCCTCAGAATTGATAATCCTCTTATGATTTATGTTCCCGAGAGATAGACAACATTTTCGTTGTGCTTTTTAGGCATCGATTTTTTTCGTGACCATTTTTGACCCCAACACTGAGCACACATTTTCCCAACCCGACCAACCCATTACCAATCCATACGAGCATATGGCCGAAAAATAGGTCCAAAAGTCCGTTTTCACATTTTCTTGGCTGGATAATATAGAAGCTCAAATCATTCAAGGTAATCACTTCAATTCAGCATATATACACCATTTAATGGTGGTTTTCAAGGCTAAAACCTCAAGATAACAAGGATACATGGCGCTACAAGGAGCCTATACAGAGCAATTTTTGCAACTTAGCCAATTCATTTCCGCCAACCACGGAATCAACCAAGTTATTTTTCAGCACCTTAAACAAGACCTAAAAGGATATTTCTAGGTTTCAAAACCTCCTTAAAGACCTTAAAACACAAAGTCAAGCCCATAGAGAAAAATTGCAAGAATTTGGACATCAAAGGAACTCCAGCAAAGAACTTCTTTTTCCATTTATGCCAAGATGTATTGTATTCAAAGTGAAGAGTATTTTGAAGTGATCCAATCAAGGCAGACCCGTTCTTTACTTATATTCAAAGACTCAAAAATGTAATAAGAAGAAATAAGACCACATCTGGAGCTCCCCAAGAGAAATCTAAGATAAACTAACTTCCACGCCAGATGAACATCATCAAATACTTTTAGAAAAACGTGAGAAAGTGGCTCGTAGAGACCTACATCTACTTTTGGCTCAATGGGACACAAAACCGACAAATTCGGGTTCTTTAGAACTCTTATCTAGGAGTTGAACCAAGTCTTACTACTGAAAATGCCCGAATTAAGTGGAAATTTTATGAAGAACAACCCAAACATATTTGGAAGAACTTATACTTTATTTGGGAGCGCTAGATTAGCCAGAAATCGAAGAAAACTCGGCTAAGACCAAAATGAGCTCCACCAAGCAAACCAATCTATAAAATTGACAATTTACTACTTAGTAGCATATGAAGAAGGATTTTCTCAAGAAGAATCAGCCTTGGAACAGTCAGAATCGCACCAGCCTAGTTTCTCTTCTAGATGAGTCAAACCGAGCATTTCGATGAGACCAAACTTCGCCAAAACAATATTGGTATGATCTCCAGCCTTTTTACTTAATTTTTACTAACCAAATTTGATATTTTGTTGTAAGTTTTAAGTTTGATCGGAACAGTCTTCCCGAATGACAAAAACGAATCATTGCTCTTCCTTTCGGTTTAACGAAACATCATAAATGGTTGTCCATATCTCCATAATTTTGACCAGCACCTTAGTAACTCTTATTCATTACCTTTTACATTAGTTTTTAGTAACTTCATCACATGATTTACACCCGGAAAGTGTAGGTTAAGTCCAGGGGGATTCTTATTGTTTCTAATGCTTCTTTTTCTTTTGATTTTTTTACGTTTTTGAGTCGTTTTCAAAATTTTTCAAAACCAAAACGTTTTATTGATTGAAAATCAGTCCGTAAACGAGCTTAGCTTTGAAATAAATAGTTGATTAGTGACTAGTATCCATAGTGTCATTGATTGACTGCAGTTTTACCAATTGGAAAAGCTCACCTGGATCAGCTAACCGAGACACCATATCATTTGATATCCGAGTAATCTTAAGCCACTCAAAATTTAATTAATTTAATTTTCTTTTCTTGGGTCATGGTATGCATTGAATCAGAATCCTCTTTGAACCTGACAAAATTAAGTCTACGGTTCTCCTCTTCCTTTCTTAATAAAAGTTTTCAGCAAAGTGCTTATGCATATTGTGAATTATGGAACCAATAAATTCTGGATGTGATTAAAAATAAAAAATAAAGAGATCGATAGTAAAAATAAAATGATACCCTAGAAAAATAGTAAAAAATCGATTCTCAAGAGGCTAATAGAAAAAATAAAATGATATCCTAAAAAAGTAGGGAAAATTAGTCTCTAAAAAGCATTTAAAAGTGAATAAGAAAGAGGAAACTAATCGTTTGCGCTCTAAAATTGTTTAGGATCTCGTTTGAGTTGAGTCTATATGTTCTTTGATAGATACTCCCTCGAAGAGACCGCACTCTGTAAATTCTATGGAGTGGTGATGGAGATTCTGGGTCATTCTTGTTGATCGTGGCTGAATAAGGGACGTTGCAAGACTTGTCGTGATGACTGAAGATTCTATCTAATGCCGACTCTGGTGTTTGTGGATCAAGAAAATCTATGTTGCCAATCAGTTCACAAATTAAAGGTAAGTTTCCAAGTTTTCAAACCTCTTCTATGTTCTTCGTTTTCTTAGCTCGATGATGAGCTAGATGCTAAGTCCGGGGGATTTGATAAAACACTTATTTTACCACTTTCCCCTATGATTTTAGTATGTTTTTCTTGGTGTTTTTATACAATCCAAACGATTAGAAATATTTTTCCTCTATTTTTGGTATTTCAAGTAATTTCATGTCAATCAATATATTTGGAGCATTGTGGAGCTAAATGGATCAAAGTCAGGTTCTGAACAGTTTCTGAGCATCAGAAATATCGTCCAAGATGAAAGCCTTCCCCTTAAAGGATTTCTATGAAACTTAGAAAGGAGCTATATATTTGAGTTGTTCTTCATACCAAGGTGGTTTCTCATCATTTGGAGAAGTGAACAAATAGTTACACCATTTATAATGAAGACTGGTCCAACTATCTCTCATACGAAGAGTGCAGAGAAAGGCCAAAACAAGAGGAGGACCATTCACGTTTCAAAGCGGACAATCTCCAGACTCAAATGAATCTATTCCATGCCTTCCATGCCCAAGAATTAAACTCAAGGCCCCTTTACACGAAGCCCAACACATAGAGGCTTTAAGGCCCAATTTTACTCATTTGACATAATTGTGAATTTGTACTATAAATAGTTGTTTTTAGCTTTTATTTTAGGGATAGTTGTTTAGGTTTTATATCGAATAAGATCTAAAGAAGGTAGGGACAACGCCCTTTGGGGTCGTGCCACTTGTTAGCCTCTAGAGGATCCATCTCATCTCAATACATCCATCTTTCTTTCATCAATCAGTTTTATCTCTCTTTCTCCCTTTGATTTGACGACACCCTTTGGGGTTGTGCCACTTCTTAGCCTATAGAGGATCCATCTCATCTCAATACATCCATCTTTCTTTGATCATCCGGTTTTATCTATCTTTCTCCCTTTGATTTGATATGAATGCTTGCTGCCATGATTGATTTCGGGTTTACATGTCTTTGATATATTAGTTTGCATGTTAGACAGTAGATTACAAGGAGTCAATGATTTTACTTGAGTTGGATTACTAAACGATTAGGTTTTATTAATAACGTTATCATCTCTGCTTGAACTATAATGTTATTTTCTTCATTCGCTAGTTAACGAGTAGATCTAAAGTAGTATGCGTTCCAAAAGCTTGACATATTGTTGGAATTAGTATTTGATGAGCCTTCTTAGTAGGCAACGGAAGTGAATCTACTTTGGATACTTAACAATCATCCTTGATCGATTTAATGCGTGTTTAATCTCTACAAGGTCGTCCAAAAGATGTTGTCCCTTGGTGATCTAGATATAGGATCCTGAACCTCTAAAGTGGAGAGGATTTACATTAGTGGTTGTGTTCTAAACCAAAACATGATGCCCCTAGTCGAGTTTTAATTCCTGCTTGTTTTCTTTAACTCTCTACTGTTTGATGCATATCACATCATTGATTTATCCTTTGTATATTTGCATGTATAGTAGGATCATTTGAATTTATAAAACCTTAAAAACAAGATAAGAAGTGACAACACCCTTGTATATTTTTTTTTAGCTTAGTCCAAAATCGTATAAGTTCTAAGTCCCTGTGGATTAAGTCCCTAAGTATTACTACGAATGCTGTACACTTGCAGCTAGGTTTTAGTTAGGGTAAAATTTGACCCTACATCAACCATCAATTGATCAAATTGAAGCAAAATGATTTATTCATCATGGAATCTTGGATAGTCTAAAACATTACGAAAAGAGGTAAACCCGAAATTCATTTCTTATAAACAAACACTTTATGATAGGTTATATGCCCGAGAGAAATAGACTTTGGAACGGTCCAAACAAAAGTTGCCCAGAAGATCAAGTTTCATAAAAAATGAAGACATGAAGATTTCTAGTAGCTGCCAAGCTAAACAAGTCAAACAATCGAAGATTCCAAAAAAAGGTGACTACTATGAACAAAAATACCTGAATAGAATTTTGATTTTTCATATTCTAATTTTTGGCTAACATTACGTTTTTGTCGGTTAGCCAATGAACTTGGCTAAGCCAAGAGTTTCATTTTGAGATTAGAATCAAGTTGGCGGAATGAAAATTCACCATGTAACCTCAAGGATCCAAGCAACAAAAACCAACAATCCAAACAAGTTCTTAAAAACGTTTAAAAACCAAATTGTATGTGTCTTCAAATTTTTCGACAAATTCCACCATCAAAAATATTTAAAAACGTTTTGGTATCATAAAGGACTTCTTGGAACACTCCCTAACCAAGCGGGAATCGAAAAAAATGATGGGGTTGCAAAACAGTCGAGAAAAAAACCACAAAATGGACGAAAGAGCACACGAATGGGTGAAAGGGCCACGACTGGTGTGTGCCATCAGGTGCATCGCCGCCGGTGTCAGGCACTCTCTCCCCCAACTAGCTGCTGCTTTTTCTCTCCCTGACGGGTTGGTGGTGTCCCTAAAATGATCTGGTGCCTCGTCCACGTGATTTTCTCGACCGGGTGGCAGAGTTTTCATGACGGGTTCCTGCCAAATGAAGCCCCCCCTGTGAGGGATTAAACTCACCTCTAGAATTTTGAGAACAGGTTTAGGTTAGGAAGAGATTACGTGGGTTTAATCCCGTAAGAAATTAGTGAATGAAAGCTTTTGTATTGATGATTATAATCGGAATTAAGAGTACAAAAGAGGTTTAGTCTAGCGGATGACCAATGAAAGAGATATGAATATTACTTTAAGAATGATTTTCTTGATACAATTGTAATCTAAAAGTATCTAAGTTGAAGGAGAGTTCTAAAAGGACTTTGTTCGCCTCCTCTTCCTCTTATATAGCTCTTTTCCACGCTCGAAGGTTGTTGCAACGGTTCCTAGATCTCTTCCTTGATTTCCGGAGTGCTTAACAACTTATTTGACTGAGTCTACGACCTCTTCCATTTGTCTGAGACCTGCTTCATCAACTCTTTGCTTAACGAGACCTGGACCTCTTCAGTTTTGACAAGAGCTCTAGGATCCTTCTTTGCGTTCACTTCAGGTTGAATTAGCCTTCGATGGACTGAGTTTGGGCCTTTCTCTCAATTAATCATTTCTTTACAAGGCCTTAATCGTAGCCCGAGCTTCCTCTGCAGGTTCTGTAACTAATGGGCCGGATTCGGGCCCAACAGTTGCCTCCAGCTTTCGATTGAAGGCTCTCCTCTATCGAAAGCTAAACCTAATCGTCATTGTTACTTTTTCCACTAACGAGGAGATAGCTCGAAATCTTTCTCGTAGATCTCGCCTTTTTCAAATGCATTGCCGAGATCTTGTTTGATAAGATCAACAGTTGAGAATGGAAGGAAATTGAAAAGTTTTTTGTGTTTACCGAAGCTGACACGATATAAAGTCGGCAATCATTAACTGCTACGACCCATTATCTCACGTCTTGTGGGAACCGAAATTCTCACTGTCAATGTTATGTGGTTCATGGATTTTGTAGCCAGAAATCAACAGATCGAGATAGCGAATTATCGAATTATTGAGTAAGAAATACAAAAATAAACTGCGAAGACAATAAGACAGAAATCGTGAGTA
>OVAN01004794.1:0-29195 GCA_900406275.1 Anastatica hierochuntica
TTTTTTGATTCCAAGTTTGATCTCTCTAAGATCAAACTTGAGGGGAGTGTTGAGAATTAATTCATACAAGTATGAAAATAATTATATAAGTGTGTAATTAATTCAAGAATAAGGAAAATATATCCTAAGGAATATCATATGGCCGTTGGAACCAAATGAGACAAAGAAGAGTCACATGTCAAGGTTAACAGAAAAAGAAGACAAGGGAGATCACTATCTGTTGCAGCGGGAATAAGGAACCAAGGGTATAACTTTGCAGATCTATGGATATCAAAGAGTCTCTTGTTGCTTATAACATAAGCAACTGAAGATCAATGGATTCGATAAGCTTGGGATGTGATAAAAGAAGTGGAACAAAAGAAGAACAACATATGGGATGCGAGAAAAGAAATTTCGAATTTATGAATGTGTTCGTTATAAAACAGTTCAAAAATATATCATTTGGAAATACAAGAAGTGTTTGTGAGTATATCGGTGGAAGAAAGATTAGGGTGGATTCAAACCAATATGGAAAGAACGTAGTTGTTTTGAATTGTTTAAATTTTCTCTACATTTTTTATTTGATTTTTTCCCTCGTCTTGTTTCGTACTTTAGGCATTATTTTACTTTTGTATTCATTTTTTAGTTTAATAAAATTATTTGGTTTAGAAAATTTTTTAAATTAGGACACCAAATAAAGAAAAAGAAAATATGTGCAATCATGAAGACACACATATTATATGACCCAGATGTGGGACTGGGACATTGTAACGAATGATAAATATAAGAAAACAGAAAACGTAATATAAATCCATGTGTGCCACATAAGTACAAATCCTTGGATTTAAAAAGGTTAGATAACTCTATATCTACATATTCTAAAATCAATAATAAATCATGTAAAATCAACTATTTCAAAAATCAATGTAACAACTTTTAAATACGTTAGAGTGGATTTGAAGATATATTGTGTATAATAATAAGACATATGAGATGTGAACGTGGCGTCAAGAGATGTTTCGGCTTTGTTAGATTTCCTCTGGTTGATCCCAAGTGGTTGAAAAAATTGTCCTCAAAAACTGCTTCGACTTGCTGCGGTTATAGAATCACTTGTCTCATATCAAAGAGCACTTTTTCACTTCGTAGGTACTGACTGCCTTTTGTTTATTTTAAACTGTGCGACTTTGTTTTATACATTGGTTCTCATAGCATGCTAACAATTTTTTTTTATTGGTGTGGCAAAATGTGGATACATGTAAAGAAGAAGTTGGGTTCCTCTCCTAGTCCAAGGATGATTACAGATGAAGAAGTGTGAGACTTTTTTCTTATCCAAAATTGAGTTGGGAAAAAAACCAAATAGCTTTTCTAAATATTTTATTGTCCATAAACACCATAAACGACAAAACTTGTTTAAACAAGATTTCACTAATAAACCCTAAATAAAGAACCAATGAAACACTTTAATTATCATGTAGTAATAGAAGATGAGACTCCAAGAAGTGTGTGATGTTACTACGGTGAGACCTACGCAAGAGGTGGAGAAAAGGCATAAGCTTAAAAAACAAATCCCAAAAGAGATCCATCCTGTGAATCTCGAGCGTGACTTTGAGTGCCTTGACCACTACGAAATTCCCAAACTCATTCCTAGCCAGCCTCACCAGCCTCTCTCCTTGGCATCCCAAAAGCTCAGTAACCACCTCAACCATTGAGTAGTAACTTTCCTCCAAAAGCTGCTCCACGATGTAGCTTCCGTACTTCTTAAACGAGAGGTCAACGAAGTGGCCACATAGATTAAACGCGATGTTAATCTTGGTACGGTAGTGACTCAGTTTAAGCACGTGTTGTACCACAAAGTTCCCTGAAGCATCGTTGCTTAGGCACAGAGCGTTGCGTGCGACCAAGTCTAGTATCTGATCCCGATAGTAATCATCGTCCGCGTCGGTTATAATATCGTTGAGAGCTATGCATCCGTGCTGATCACGCGCTATATCGAGCGCGTGGTGGAGAACGTGCTCGTACATTCCCTTCTTCTTCTTCTCGTCGAAAACCACCATGGCTCTTGTCGCCACGTAGGAAGCGTATTTGTCCGTCATGATGCAGAGGAAGCGGCGCAAAATAGCGGCGTAGAAGAGCGCGTCCGCCTCATCCGATTTCCCAAGAACCTTCTGCACGCGTCTCGACCCGTTCTTGTTTCCCACAACCTCCATGAAGTAGTCGGATTCTGACGTAAGCAACGACGCCAGCAAGTGAAGCTTGCCACCGTCAAGCTTTGAGATCTTGTCTTTAAAGAGAGCCACACCTTCGCCGTTAGTCATTATGTTGAAGAGCTCGTTTTTAGTCGGAGAGGAGGCGCGTGTGGTGAATCCCGGAGGAGGAATGCACCTGGAGATTCCTTTTGAGAAACGGCATTGTAGTAAGGCGTCTAATATTGTCGACTTCAATGGAATGGGATTGTTAACGGCGATTGCCATCTTGTGTTTTGATCGTAAGTAGAGAGATTTGATTATATTAATTTGAAGTTTTATCAGATAGAGATTTTGTGAATGATTTATTTGTTGGATATGACATATGTGTTGAGGTCGTGACTTATATTTATACTAAACTTAAAGACTCTTTTGTGTTTCCTAATTACTTACGGAATTTGTTAGATTATTATTATTTTTTTTCCAAAGAATTTGTTACTTGCTTCTTCGGAAAAGGAAATTTCCCTTTTTTCTTTCAATTTTCATCTTTGTATGATAACTTTACCGTTAAATGCGAAAAAAAATGGAAAATATATACTAAGAACTTTTACCGTACAACGTATAACCAGGAAAGATCAATTAATTAATAATTATCCCATGATAATTGAATTAATTAAGTCTCTTAAAATAATGCAAAAAGAGAAACTATAGAATTTGCATAATGAGATACTAATTTATAGATATAAATAATTGTCCCACTTTGTTTTTGACGCAAACAAAACGTCCACTTTTCACTTTCAAGTATTTTTGTTACTCAATTTTTAATATTTTCTTCTCTGATAAACCACGACTAATTAAATGATGAACCATCCGTTTTTTGAATTAAAATGCCTCCACTACTGATACAAAATCCTTAATTGAAACTACCATCCCAGAAAATTCTTTTTTTTAATATTGACATAGCAAATTTGGATTTAACAGTGGTATTATGTAAATCCAGACATCTATTGAACTTTTATTAAAAATAAATGCATACAACAATTATGTTTCACATATATTGGATTTAGCGACATTAACATGAGTTTTTAATTAATCTGTTTAAATGGATTGTATTTTCGGCAAGAAACACGAAATCACGTTTTTGGCGTGCAAACGAATATCATGTCTTTGACGGAGAAAAATGAAATTTATTTCTTCTTTTTTTTGGCAGAAAAATCTAGAATCACATTTTTGACCTAGTCGGTAAAATCTTCTTCAATCTCATTATCCATCTCATTTCCCTAATTCATTTCTATGAAACGATTAAACAAATACTTTTTCATTTGGTTTGGTAATGAATGAAATATGCTTAATAGAACAATAAATACCCATTTGCTATTTCAAATAAAACTTAATCCTAAGTGAAATGAAAAATAATGTTAAAGCAAATGAAACAAAAATCCATAATAAGGAAATATATGTTTTACTCTTTAGAAATAAAGAAGAAGACCTTATATTATTAAAAGAAATGAAATAAATGTCAATAACCAAAAAGGTAATAAATTGAGATTTTGGAAACATTATTTAGTTTAGGGGGTCAAACGAAATATTTAAACAAGACAATTACTTAATTTTTAACAATTTAAAAGGAAACTGATATTTTTTNTTTTTTAACCTTTGCAAGGGCTGGACATATAATCTGGATCCGAAGAATCGAACCATACCCGATCTGAAAACATGGGTTTGGTTCAGTTTCGAATCCGGAGGAATAACCGAACGGTTCCCAAGTGATGATGATATCGGGTTTCTGTTCGGGTCGGATCATAACTGAAACCTGATCGGATATTCGAAAATATATTACATATACAATACATATATGTCATATATACACACATATTAGACAATTTGTATCTTTACCATATCAACCCAAATCAAGTAAACCCTAATCTCCTTTTGCCTTTCGACTCCTACTCAAGCCTCAAATTCTCGAACCTTTAATTCTTTTGGTAAAATCAAATTAGTAAAGATGGAATATCTAAATAACCTAAACGTTTCACGATGATATAATCTACCTGCCTTGTCGAGAAACAGTCTCATATAAGAATCTTCCTTCTCGGCAAATCAACATCATCGATATCTTCTCTTACTAATTTTTTTACGAAGATTTATGGCTTGATTAATGTAGTTTGTACTTGTAGCTATAAAGTCTTAGACTCTTCTTGGCTATTTAATTGAAGCTAATAACAATATTTGCTTGGTAGCTGTAGAGTCTTACACAAAAAAATTAGATGTTAATTGTTAAGTTTGATCCTATTTTGATACTTCTTTCGTTGATAAACGATTCCGCATGCCAGTCATACTATGAAAGCATGTTTCGGAGTCGCTCCTTTGAATCACACTCCACTGGTCCACGATAGCCGAAGACTTGAATGACAAATTCTTTGCCAAGATAATTTTGAGAGGAACAAGGGTTTATACTCAGAAGAAGCTAACCGCCATAAAAACTCATCAGGCCCTAAAGAAGAAACTGGGGAGAACATGACTGTATTGCATCCACCACAAACCTGAGAGTATCTGAACGCGGCTGCCGAAACCGCCAACCTTGTTGAGCAGCAACTGCTACTGTTGAATTGATTGGTATTCCAAGGTCCCAATGACCATCCATACCCACAAAAATGGGATATTGATTTATAGATATAAGCAATTGTTCCACTTTGTTTATGACGCAAACAAAAGGTTCACTTATTATAGACCTTCTCAATGTCACACTACTCACACTTTCAAGTAAGATATTAATTGTTAAGTTTGATACTTCTTTGATACTTTTTTCATTGGAATATAATATTTCGTATGTTTAATTGTTGTTATTCTCGAGAATTCGAGGTGTTAAGTTGGGACATTTTAAGTTTGTTTTGGGGTGTTTCATGATTTTAGCCTTCGTATTATTTTTGAATATTGAGTTTGAGTTGTGTTTCAGATCTGTATTTGTGATTGTATGTTATGTTTCATTGTTTCAAATGGATTCATCCTCAGCTTAAGCAGAAAAAGATGTCAACAAGATGATGATGATGATGAAATAAATGAAACAACAAATGATTTTGGAACTAGTCCTAAAAACAGGAAAAAAAACCGTAGGAGTGCATACATCTCAGGTCCATCTAATTTGAAGAACAGAAATGCTAGCTCAATACAATGGGTTTGGGATCATTATACAAGAACCAAAGAGAGTAAAAAAATTTCTGGATGCAACTATTGTGGAAGAATAACGTGTTGTGCATCAGCTAGTGGAATATCATGTTTATAAAAACATCTCAATTCCTACAAGGAATACAAGGTATGACAAGAAAGTCAGAATCGAAATCAAATTTTTTAAAACCGGAATGTAAAGGTGGTCAACTTAAGTTGTCAAGAGTATATGAAATTGTTTTTAGGGAAGCATCTAACAAGTTGTTGGTCTTAGAAGAATTACCTTTGAAATTCATTGGAAGCCTTGCTTAGAGGCACTTTTGCAACAAGATAAATCTCTACAAGCCACACTCTAGAAGAACAACCTTGCTTGGAGGCAATGCAAGTATCATTTGTTGTCTCTGAATTTGCGTTCAATACTAGCAACAATATCATTGATCTTTATAGAACTTGCTTGACTCATTATACGCTTGAAGTGCTAATGTGCACAAAATAATGGCTTAAGTGTGAGATTCACATGAATGAAAGAGCTGTGATTACTACTCAACAGATGATTGAGGAAATTGAACTGTAGGATCAAAGAGGTAAATCTTATAATTATAAGTCTCTTTCTAGTTTATTAAGAGTTTAAATTTATGTTGTTTCATTTCTATGTAGTAGGGCTGGCACAAATACTCGCTGCTCCTCCCGTACTCGTTGCTTGTCTCGCACTCGCCTTGATTTTCCAAGTACTCATATTATCAAGTCAAGTAGCAAGTAATAGAGTTATGATACTTGCAAGTACAAAAAAGTAACAAGTATCACACAAAAATTGAGCTACTCGGCTTGATATTACTTGTTACTTGCTTTTCTTTTTGGTTTTTATACTTAAATTAAATAAAGTTTTAATGAAATATATCATTTGGGCTATAACTAAATAAAATTTATCAACTGGACCATAATAAAATATATTTTTCAGAAGTCCAAACCTAAATAAGATATTTTGTTGTGAGAAGTAAACAAACATCATACATCGAGAGTTTTATGTTTTTGCTTATCTTTTTATCATTATAATAAGCACAAATTCTCAATTTGAAGTAATTATCGTGCTCACCCATGATAAAATAAATAAAATAAAACTCTCGAATTTATCTTTAGTAGAATATATTAAAGCAAGTAATTCGCAAGTAATTTTCAAATAGTCTTAAGCACTTACAAATAATTTGTAAATACTCGCAAGTAGCAAGTAATGAAAGAGGACAAATAACTTGCAGATAACACATTTTTGAGCAAGTACTTGAAACAACAAGTACTCACTTTTTACAAGGCAAGTACAAGTCCAAATTTATATTACTTTTACAAAGTATCAAGTATGTCAAAAAGAGTAAATACTTGCCTTATACGTACCTCTACTATGTAGATTTTGAGGGAAAATACAGCTTTGAAGACCAACAATGAGATATTTAATGCAACTTTTACCTGACTTTATGAAAGTGTAAGTATTTGTTTTAGTAATGAGAACATGCCATCTTTAAAATTATGAACTGCTCAATTGTCCACTCAGATTGTTTTTAGGAAATGATTATGTATATTTCTATAGTTTCTTACTCTCCCTAATTAAACTGTTGTTGTTGTCAGTTTGTAACATGTCATTATGTCATATAATATGTTTTGATTTATAACATGTTTTCAATTTGATGCAGAGTTGGTGGATGCAGAGATACAAAATCTGCATTTGAGAGAGGACAATTCTACTACTTTATTTTCAGAATTGGTTTTGAATTTTATGATACTTCTCAACTGGTTTTTGGATTAAATATCATCTTTGTTGAACTGAACTCGATTTTAAAATTTATTACATTTTGTATTACTTAAGCAACATTCGATGATTTTGAACGTTGTGATTGGTTTTAAAATTTCATGTTAATTCGGTTCTGATCAGGTATTTCGGGTAGACATCCTAACAAGAACCGAACCGATAGACTTTTCGGTTCTACTTCGGTTTTACAAAAATTTAATATCCGACCCGGAACTAAAAAAATCGAATCGAAAAGTTATCGGTTCCATATGTCTTACCCAAAAAGTTCGGACCTGACCGGACCCGGTCCGGTCCGACCCGAAAATTCGAATGCCAACCTTATTTGTGGCAGCTGCCCCTCACTTGCTTTTTTCTGAAGTAACTACATATAACAATTAAGTTTCGCATCGCTGGATTTAATGATGTTAAAAATGAGTTTTGAATTAATTAGTTTAAATAGATCACGTCTGGTGAGAAACATGAAATCACGTTTTTGACAAAAAACGAAAATCACGTTATTGGCGAGAAAATAGAAATTATTTTCTTTTTTGCAGAAAAATATAGAACATGTTTTTGATGTAATCCATTTTATCCTCATGCTTCATATTTCTAAAACAATAAAACAAAAACCAATTATACACTGCGATATCCCCATTTTGGTATGTTGTAAAAACCTTACTAATAAAAAAAACCATGTCTTCACCGTCGAACCGCTGGTTCGCCGGAGACGTCGCTTCCCGGTTGTTTCCGCCGTCTTCCACTGTGGGAAATCCTCCATTGCCTTCCCCTTTCCCACCTAAACCTCCTGACCCTCTCCCTCCATCCCATTACCCACCTCTGTCTCCATCCTCAACCAAAAACAATGCCTCACCTACTACCCCCGCTTCTCCTGAAACTTAACAGTTGACTAATGTAGTCCTAGCCCTGCCAGCTCATCACACCTCTACACCTGTTGTAGTGAACTCCCAAGCTCTCAAACTCCTGCAAGATATGGGTTACACTGTAGCTCCAAACCCTAAATCTGGGCATTCTCAATCCGAGCCACATAACACTGCAAATACTCAAATTGACTATCTTCCAACTAAGCAAAAGACCAAAGAAAATCCACAAGAAGCAAGTCTCACACGAGAATCCTCTCACCCTCAGGTTCCCTCGATCCGGAAGGAAACTAGGGACCAAACCACCGTGAGCTCCCCCTCAGCGGCCACTACACTCCCACGCCCTCAAAACCTGGAAAACCCCCAGCAACCAGCTACCCAAACCCAAAGTCTGTCTCAAGGAGTTCCCGTACTTCACCTCTTTCTTCCTTGCAGCAGGCCCCTGTCAATCAGGCCACTGCAACTTGGGCAGACCAATTGAGGAACTCAACTAGCAAGAAGCTTGAACGACTCGCCCCACCTAATTCCTCTGCAAATGGGAAACCAAGAGTCAAGATTCCTGACTCTGTTTTCGAAAAGGGTGCAGAAATTCACAGAGAGTATATTATTTGCAAATTCAAAGGTAAACCACCACCTTATTCACACATCCAAAATGTCCTTAGCAAATATGTGGACCAAAGGAAGGAAACTAGAAATTCACCTCAACGATGTTGCAAGAACGATGTTGATACGTATACCAAATGATTATCTCCGAAACAAAATCATCGAAAAGAAACTTTGGTACATAAATGAGAGCATGTTCCTCGTTGCCCAATGGAATAGTAGTGGGGATGCTAATCTGGAGCTTGACAAGATTCCAATATGGGTGCACCTGCACGGAGTGCCTTTGAACTTGAGACAAAACTCTGCTCTCAGCCTCATAGCTGGTGAAATTGGAGAGCCTGGAGAGATTGATGACTTCACCCTGCGTATGGTAAGCCTCAAAGAATCTCATGTCAAGGTAGAAGCAGATTTTACTAAGCCCTTACGCTCAGTAATTGAAGTGGAAAGAGATAATGGAGAAATCATAAATGTGGATGTCACTTACCCTTGGGTGCCCCCAGATTGCTCAAGCTGTAAAGAAATCGGTCACATTCTTCGCTATTGCCCCACAATAACTACTGCCTGGGTACCAAAGAGCTCAATCAACCATCCCAAGGAACAAATAGTGGAGGAAAGGACCGAGGACTTACCCAAATCTGACCCTCCTACTACAACTTCAGTCACTTCAGTTAAATCTTTTGAGCAAGTTAACGATTCTTCCAGAACTGAGCCTGCTGAAATAGAACCTCAAGTCAACCATTCTGCACCTAAACCTGCATCACCCCTTGACCCAAAACCACCCCAATCCAGTCTTACTACTAAAGAAGCAGCTTCTCCTGTCCCTTCCAGGCTAAACAGAACCTCAACCAAAGAAAATCCTCACCACCTACCCACCTCTAACCCTTTCTCCACACTTTCCTGCCCCAACCAACCACTTGACCACTCAAAGGACCCTCTACCAATCACCAAAAACCAGTCAGACCATCTCCATACTAGACGAAACACTAACCCCTCCTCTGCTCCTCTTGCAGGAGATCCCCCTTACTCAAACTAGTCCCTGTTACCCTTCCTTTTTGAGAATGTATATAAAATCTTTCTTTTGGAATATTAGAGGATTGAATAAAAGTGGGAAGCACAAGACTTTTTTGGACTGGCTAACTACCCACAAACCTATTTTGGGAGCCCTTTTAGAAACCCACATCAAGGAAACTAACCTGAACTGTATTATGAACCTTACTTGCCCCGGTTGGTCATACACTTCCAATCACCAGGCTGACGATGATTGTAGGATAATCATTATCTGGCGGCATCCTGACACGGTTACTGCTATCCATCAATCCAAACAATCTCTCACCTGTGAAGTCAAGACATTAGGAGGTCACAGATTCATTATGACAACTGTTTACGCAGCAAATACAAGAGAAGAGAGAGCTGACCTTTTGTGTGATTTGATCGCAATTCAACAAGATCTCTCTTTAGATAACTCCTCCTGGTTGATTGGAGGAGATTTCAATCAGATTGCCCACTATGCAGAGCATAGTAGAGAAGATGTTGACCAACTATCCTCGGACATGCTTGAATTCAGAGACTGTTTGAACTAGTTAGAAGTATTTGACCTACGGTTCCAAGGACTTCTCTACACTTGGTCGAACAAACAACCATCTAATCCTATCGCTAAGAAGCTTGATCGGATACTTGTCAACAATTCTTTCCTCTCAGCTTACCCAAACAGCTCAACCATCTTTCTTCCTCCAAAAATTTCCGACCATACCCCAAGCATCCTTAGCCTTGATTGCCCACTCCCCACAGCCGGAACTAAACCATTTAAATCCCTAAATGCCCTCACAACCCATCCTCATTTTCTGCCCACAGTGGAATTGACCTGGAAACAAGCTGAAAGTAATTGCCTCCTGCAATCAAGTTTGGCGGTATTAGGCACTAAACAAAAGCTACTGAAAAGGGAGCTAAAAAACTTGAGCAGAAACACATTCTCAAATACAAAAAATTCAGTGAGAGAGACTAACTTTCTATTACAAAATGTGCAGGTTCAAGCGATGACCAGGCCTACACAGGCTTTATTCTAGCAAGAGAAAGATATCTAGGAAAAATTACATTTTCAAAGAAAGCTAGAGGAATCCTATTTCCGGCAAAAATCTAGAATTCAGTGGCTTCGTGAAGGGGATCAAAATACCTCCTACTTCCACCGAGTGGCAACATCAAGAAACTCCTACAATGTAGTACGACTCTTCTCTACATCCACAGGCCAAATAATTTCAGACCCAGAGGAAATGAGTATGATGGCAGTTAATCACTTCAAGTCTCTTCTAAACCCTCCTACAATGCAACCTTTATCCTGCCCCCACTTATGGCTAAAGGAGCTAATTGGATTCAAGTGTTCTATCTTAAGGAAACAGTCGATGTGTGCATTGCCTACCGAATAGGAGATCACTAATAGCATTCAGAAACTCAACCCCAACAAGGCACCGGGACCGGATGGACTAACCTCAAAGTTTTATATTGCAGCTTGGAGTGTTGTAGGTTCTGATGTGATTCATGCTATCTCTCAATTCTTCCGATCATCATTCATGCCAACAAGTACCAATGCTACCATCCTCACCATGGTCCCAAAGAGACTGGGAGCTTCACTGGTTTCAGACTTTAGACCGATACCGTGCTGCAATACAGTGTACAAAACAGTTTCAAAACTCCTAGTTTCAAGATTAAAGCCTACCAGATTTTATCAGTCCAACTCAAACAACTTTTGTCAAAGGTAGAATCCTAGTTGAGAACACGCTATTAGCAACTGATCTAGTTCATGGATACCAAAAGTCTAAAGGACGGAAGAAGATGACGTTAAAGATAGACATCGCCAAAGCCTTTGACACAATTCGTTGGGACTTCATACTAAATTGCCTCCTAGCAATAGAAGTGCCAGACAAGTTCATAAGCTGGATAAAAGTGTGCATTACTACACCCTCATACTCAGTTGCCTATAACGGTACTTTGCATGGTTATTTTAAAAGAGCAAGAGGGGTACGTTAGGGAGATCCTATCTCCCCATACTTATTTGTACTCGCAATGAACAGTCTATCTAAACTACTTGACAAGGGTGCAGAGGAACGGTTGTTTGGGTATCATGACAGATGTAAGGAAATGAAACTCACACATTTATGCTTCGTGGATGATTTAATCATCTTCTCAGATGGCAGTCTTCAATCTGTTCAGAACATCTCACTATCCTCAAGCAGTTTGAATCAATTTCGGGTCTTGCCATCAGTCTCAATAAAACTTGCTTCTTTCCATCAGGCCTAAATGACGCGGAGATATCAGAGATTGAAGAGACTACGAGGCTATCTGCTGCTACCTTGCCCATCTGTTACCTTGGCCTTCCCTTATGCACAAAAAAACTCTCAAAGTCAGATTGCGCACCACTATTGCAGAGAATAAAAGAAAGATTAAACTCTTGGACATCAAAGAAATTATCGTTTGCAGGACGCTTACAGCTTTTGAACACCGTCATTGCTGGACTCACAAACTTCTGGTGTAGCTCCTTCATTCTGCCAAAGAAAATAATCCAAACCATTGAGTCACTTTCTGGAGTTTTCTTATGGAAAGGTTCCACAGAAAGCAATCATTCAGCAAGAGTTTCATGGAAGAAAATTACCTTAAGCAAAAAAGAAGGTGGACTAGAAGTTCGTGACCTGCACCAATGGAATATGGCAAACTGCTACAAGTTAGTGTGGATGCTATTCTTCAAACAAGGCTCAATTTGGGTTGGATGGTTCACAAGAGAGGTTCTGGATGGGTGTCTTAACAATTTCTGGACAATGAAAAAGAAGCATAAGAACTTGTGGTTGGCAAATAAGCTGATAAAGATTCGTGAAGCTGTTTATTCTTGGATTCACCTTAAAGTTGGGAATGGTACCTTATGCAAGTTCTGGTCTGATAACTGGAGTGATCTTGGCAACATCGCTAAATACTTGAACACAGAAGGTCCTCGACAAGTTGGAATTGCAAGTGATGCAACACTTTCAAGTCTTTGGAGAAACGGAGGATGGTGTCTACCACCTGCGAGATCCGACAAACAAGTTATAGTTCAGTCAATTATTTCGGACATTACTCTTACTAATGAGAATGAAAAATACGTTTGGTGGATCAACGATGTAGTAAAGGACAACTATTCAACTGGGAGCATCTACAGGGTAATCAAGACTCACGAACAGGAGTTACCTTGGGCAAAGATAGTGTGGTTTCCTGGGAACATCCCCAAGCACAACTTCATCACATGGCTGTTTGTTCTTAATAGATGTCCAACTATAGACAGAACAATCGGATGAGGAATACAATCGAGCCCTCTATGCTTACTTTGTGGGATTGAAGATGAAAGTAGAGATCACCTACTCTTTCAATGCTCTTATTCAACGGAGATCTGGATTGAAATTAGCAGGAGGTGCTCGATCACTCCAAATCATAACTGGATTGACTGTTTGACGCAGCTGCAACAACTCCGGGCATCTCGATAGAAGAAGAAGATGATCCTATTAGCCTGGCAAGCCACCGTTTACACGATCTGGACTGAGAGGAACATTAGACTGCATACAAACTCCGGAGAATCTATAGATGCAATCTTGAAGAAAATAGATGGAATTGTGAGGGCTAAAGCACTAAGCTTCAAGGAGAACAACCCGGTGCTGTCTTCTTCTCTCTTGCGACACTGGTTCGCCACAGAGAGACCATGATTTCGCGATCTGTCAATCCTAAATTACACACAGAGCACTATGAGTTTCGACATTAACTCAAATTGGTTGGAAGTTGGTATCCCGTAACCGATTTCCTGGTTAAGATATAAGGCACTAGTTGGTTCACTCAAGTTACCTTGGTTAGGTCATAACTAAATATTTAAGGACTCTAAGTTATTTTGGGTATGTTATGTTGGGCTTCCAACACTAGGTTTGGCCTTGTAAGTTTTTCTTTCATTTAAATTGAAAATCCTTTTACAAAAAAAAAAGATGATGTATCCCAGGGCCCACGAAAAATATGGGTACATTGCTAACATTTTTTTAAAACTTTGTTACCCATTTTAATTTTGTTAAAAAATAAATTTTCTTTATTTTGCATGTAAAAGGAAACTATAGTCATGATTACTTTTTCCTTATTATTATTTTGTGTGTTTCTAATTATTATTAAGAGTTTTATTTTTAAATAGTTGGATGCTAATTATTACTTAGTTATTGCATCAAACCACATATCTATTTTTTGCCATCTATTTTATTATTAAAAGCGCTTGATACAAAGTCGGCGATTACACTAGAATTCAAACCTAGAGACATAAGCCTGCGATTGAGAAAACTTAATCCCAGAGCTGAAAGCCGGCAGTTCAGTAGTTACAACTTTGGAAGCAGAGATAACTAAAAATTACGAGCAAAAAAAAAGAAGCAAATTTAGAACCCACAAAGACAACAACTACTATGAAGAGATAGCAAAGAAATAACCAATTCCCTAACTAAAGATAATCCTAAAAGGAAGAAACAACTGCGAATGCATGCTAGAATCATGACCAACATCATGATGTTGAGATTATTTAGCCTGAACCTTTTGCAAACTCATTATATTTCTCTAGTATATATGATGAAGCCACGAGTACCGAGCATGAACCAAAAAGACAGACAAAGAACCGCAACCTTTTAACAATTGTCTCTCCACTACCAAATGCAAAATGAGCCAAAGCTTCCCCTACTTTTTGAAGAGCCGGTTTGTCTTCTCAACCTGCGGAAGACAATGATGTACACATGTCCCATAGTTTATAAAACTAAGGAATAACATACTTCCACTTCATTGCCTTTCCACTTATTCAATTTCTAGGCTACGCCACTCCAATCCCGATACAGAGCAAACCCACTGGATAAGGGGGAATAGAGATGAGCCTCATCGCTTCTTGATGCATTAACAAACAGCTCCGCACGCACCATGAAATGATCATAAACTATACTTCAAGAGAAACACCTCCATCACACGAAGCAAGCGCAACAAGAATAGTGAGACTTCTTCACAATCTTTCACTTTACCCAACTAAAAAATGATACTGATTTCTACACCAAACGAACACAATAAGAGATGCTTGACGCACTCGCGAGAATCGCAAAAAAAACAAACATCTTCTATGGTTCATGATATAACAACTAGTGACTGAGTGGGATTAAGAGGTTTAAGTGACGAACAATGGCACACTTTGGTTACAATGCTTAATGACTGAAGGTTCTACTTAAATGTCAACACATGTGTTAGTGGATCATGACAGTCTAAGTCGGCAATAAGTTCAGAAAGTAAAGGTAAGTTTCCAAGTTTTCAAACCTCTTCTCTGTTCTTCATTTTCGTAGATCGATGATGAGCTAGAAGCTAAGCTCGAGAGTTAATAACACCATTATTTTATCACTTTTCCTACGAATTTTAATAGGTTTTCTTATTTTTTACATAGCTTTATGCAATTACAAGTAAGTTTCTTGTATTTGTAGTGTTTTATGTCATTTCAGGCCAAACAAAGCATTTTGGAGCTTTATGAAACTAATTGGATCAAAAGCTAGTTTCTGAACAGTTTCCAAGCATCAGAAGCATTATCCAAACCGAAGACCTTTCCCTCAATGGACTTTGATGATATTTATATAGGAGCTAGAGATTTTAATAAGCTTTCATCTCAAAGTTGTTTCATCTCATTTAGAGCAGTGGACAAAGAGTTACACCAATTTTATTGAAGATTTGTTCAACTGTCTCGCATATGAAGGGTTCGTAGAAAGGCCAAAACATAAAGAAGACCATTTGGATTTTGAACCAAACATTTCCAAGACTCAAGTGGATCTATTCCAAGTCTTTTAAAGCCCAAGAGCTTAACTAAATGCCTTTGGAAACGAAGCCCAAATATTATGAGACCTTAAGGACCTGTTTTACACATTTTGACCCACAAAGTTATAACAATATATATAATCGTTTTTAGCCTCTTAATTTCGTAGAAATTTCGTAGAGTTGCCTTAGATTGGGGTTGGATAAGTTTCTAAGCGGGCACGACAAACACCCTTTGGGGTCGTGCCCATTGTATCCTCCAAAGATCCATCATCATCTTCAATACATCTTCCATTCATCCATAATTCGGTTCTATCTTCCCCTCTTTACCTTGATTTATATGAATACTTGATGTCCTCAATGATTTCGTGTATCCATGATGTTATATTATTAGTTTGCATGCTAGATTGTAGAATACAAGGAGTCAATGAGTTTGCTTGAATTGGATTACTAACCGATTAGACTTTACAATAACGTTATAATCTCTGCTTGAACTATAATGTTATTTGTTTTCTAGGCCAGTTTTTGAATAGATCTAAAGTGGTATGCATTACAAAATTTTGACATACTTTTAGAACTAGTATTTGATGAGCCTTTCTAAGTAGACAACAAAAGTGGATCAATTTAGAATTGTGAACAATCATCCTTGATCAAATTAATGCATGTTTAATTACTACAAATTCGTTCAAAAGACGATGTCCCTTGGTGATTAGATATAGAATACCCAACCTCGAAAGTGGAGAGGATTTACATTCATGGTTGTGTTCTAGACCGAAGCATTATGCCTTTCGTCAATTTTTAATTCCTACTTGTTTACTTTAACTCTCTGTTGTTTGATGCATGTCATATTATTGATATATTCTTTAATTCCAATCTATACCTTGGATCGGTTTATCCTTGTCTATATGAGTGCATAAAAGTTGCAATGCTTACTTTAGCTCCCATTTAGCAGCTATGCTTCAATTGTACCTTCTTGCACGTTGGAAAATACTCAAAGGAAGAGAGTTTACAAGCATTGAAATACATATATCTGAGGCACTTAAAGAGGTAATATATTGGGTTCCATCATGCCAACTCAATGGTACGTGCGACTCAACATTTGAAATTACTGATTATGAAGATAGTTACACGCTTTGCATTGCAGATGTAGCTTGTACTTTGCATACTCCATCGCTCATTGATGAATGCTATGATTCGATATTTGAATCTCAAAAGTTAAGATGACCTAAGGGTAGAAAAGATTGCAAAGGATTACTATGAGATATGTTTTGATATTCATTGTCTATGTCCTTTGAATGATCATGATCCTCAGTTTAACTTTCCTATGTATGAAAAGTCTAGATCTTTTATTAAAAATTATTACCTTGAGGATGTAATTGAGGTAGATAAGATCTTGAATGAGATTGAGGATCCTAAGGTTGAGATAATGTTTACAAATGATAATGTTGTGATGTGCATGATTGATGGAGATGCAGTTGATTATTTTGTGATAAACTCCTTTATACCTAAAGTTGACTTTATTTTCCCATTGAATGCATTTGATTCTCATAAGCATCTAATGATTGAAAATCATTCATGATCTACACTACGCTGGTAGGGAACTTCTTTGCTGAGAGTTGTGTCTATTTGTTGAGGGAAACCATGTTTGCTATTACATATATTTTCTCTTGCCCTTATAGAAGAATGAGTAAAAGTGCATGGCCCAACCTTTTGACGCTTGTGATTAATACTTGTGTTCTAAGTCAAGCTAACGACTTTAAAAAAGCATTTAGTGGGAGGCAACCCACTGGTGAGTCTTTCTTTCTTTTCTTTTTCACTTCTCTTTCTTTATTTTCTCATCTCTCCTTTAGATTTATTTTCACACCGAGACAATATTAGATAAGTATTAGGGAAGGAGCGTACTAATACCATTTTCTTTTTCTTTTTGGTGTGTTTTTGAGTGAGTCCTTTGAGTCTTTTTATTTAGTCAAAACTTGTTAGGAGATGATGACTGTGTCATGTGCGTTGTGCTTTATCTTTCACATTGACTATTTCTTCAAGACTGCTAGCGCAAGCCTCATAACCAAATTCCCCGCCAGAAAGATTTGGAACTCATGATCTTGATTTTACTGTGATTGACTCTATTTGATTGGATACCTAATTGAACTTAATTTCTTTTCATCATGGATTTGATATCAGGAAACTGGATAACTCATTCAAGATTGTACTCACCTTTTCCACCACTCTTTTGGTAATTCTGAAGGACCAGACTCATTCTTAGTCTTGTACCACACCCTTACCATATCTTCCTTTGATTCTCCATGCACTCTTTTGTTGTCATATGGGCACACATGTACAAAAACTATAGAGAGAGTAGGGTATACATGATTTTCAGAATTACTTAGGTAGGACTGGAATTTCTAGGAGGTTTAGAAAAAGGTCCTATGTGTCTAGAGTTGGTAGTTAGACGAAGGGAACTTGATAATAGATTGATTGCATTTCTTTGTGCTGTTTGGGCATTTATTATCCAAATTATGTGTTGTAAACTGATTTCACCCGTTTTTTATTTCAAAAAAAAAGAAAAAAAGAAAAGGAAAATTTGAGTTTATTAGTTTGTTTCGAGAAATGAAGTCACATGAGTGTTCACATCCTCTGTTGCAGTTAATAGAGACACATGAGTGTTCCTTGGCTCATGATGAGCTTCTATGCTCTCTTTTCTGTCAGAAAGATCAGACATCTTAAAAGGATGAGACGGTGCCTCATGCCCGTAAGAAGTATCACTACAGGAAATTCGCTCGTTGATAGCGGCTAAAAAACGCTATACATGTATATCACAGCGTATTCAGAAACGATGTGTCTAAGACCGCGACAATAGGTCTGAGACCTATCGTAGCGGTTTTTTGTTATGCTACGATAGTTACTTTAACAATTGCGTTTTGTTATATGCAATTGTATAATTTACAATAGAGTTTTATTTATGTTATTATTTTTTTTATTTACGTTATAATTGATACTTGTTTTAGACTACACAATATTTTAGATAGCGTTTTACAAAACGCTATTGGTATGAATTTGTAATACACTGTTTTATTGTGTTTTATTGGGTACTCTACAATGGCGTTTTATTTCTGCAATAGTTTAATATAAAATAAGCAAAATCAATTTTGCACATAATTTTTTGTATTTTTTATCATAGTTTGCCGAAAAATTTAATTTAATTTTGATATATATGATTTTAATAGAAAATTCTAATTTAATATATTTCATTTAGAAAAGAAATTTTAGTTAATTTATAATCCAAATACGAAATATATGGTTTTAATCATAATCAACTACATATTTGTAAACTGAAAATTCATTCAACTTCATGGCAAAAAAATACATTCGGTTTTTACTCCTTATGATCAACAAGCCTTGCCTCTGGAAGGCTCTCCTTCCTCTTGTTTCGGGCGTCTTAGTTGAGACGAGTTGTCTACATTGTTTCTCATGTAGTCCAAGCTCTGCGGTACATTGGATCAATGGCTTCTTCATTGTCCTCACGGCTAATCAAGTATCCAAGACCTTTCCGGTACTGTCGTTTTGTGAGCTCGATCACATCATCATATGCTTCTTGTTATGGCTGTTGGTGGAGATGTGGTATGAATATGCTTGCTGGGAGTCCGCAAATGACGAGTCTCCTTGGTTGTTGGTGATTTGGTGAGTGGTGGAATGATCCCATATGCCGAAAGTCCACAGACTATGTCTCCCTAGCTTGCATTTCTGAATCATAGTGGCAAAGCAACAATTAAATTTTTCATTTGGAGTCTAGAAGTGATAGAAGTGAATATAGAAGTGATTAGCAACAATTAAATGCCGGACACAAATAAGATAGAAGTGATAAAAGTGAATATAGAAGTGATTAGCAACGAATATAGAAGTGATTAGCAACTGAAAATCCTTAAACCTATTATTAGAAAATGAAAATCCTCAAAACATATGATTAGCAATTGAATATAGAAGTGATAGTAAATAAGTTTACCGTAATATGAAATCCTCAATTAGAAACCTGCAGACAGAGAACTGCATCAGTTGCTATGTAGAAATTGTCTCATCTACGGTTCTTATATAAGAGAAAGACCTAACCTTTAAGAGTCTTTGCCACCTTTTCTCGTTTGTGCTTTAACCTTTAGGAGGAAAACTACAACAAGAAACAAAACGGAATTGTATCAAAGTGTGAAACTTAAGATGGGATTAAACCAACGAGTAATTGTACCTCATTTCTGTCGCTGCTTCCTGCCGCGCCGAAAACCGAATCCAAATCTCTTCATAAAAGACGGCGAAAATAAGGGTTCATTCTCGGAGCCTAAGAGTTACAATTTTCAGCAGAGAGGTTAAGAGTTACAAAGATCGTCAAAGCCTAAGAGAGGTTAAGGGTTACAGAGATCGCCGGAGCGTAAGAGAGGTTAAGGGTTAAGAGATCTTCGTGAGAGCCTAAGAGGTTAAGGGTTAGGAGATCGTCGTGGGAGCCTAAGAGGTTAAGGGTTGAGAGAGATATGAGAAGGTTAAGAGTGATTTAACGGTGAGATGGAGCACTAATCGTGTGGTGAGAATCCAGCTATCCTAGTGATTTAATATGATTGGCTGTTATGATAACTTTTGTTCTCATGTCACTTAAACATTTATTTTAATTTAAAATGAATTAAAGTTATTTGTATGAAATTGAAAATGTGTTATAGTTAATACTAATTAGATAATAATCATAAAATATTACAAAATTATTTTAAAATTCTTTTTATGTTTTTTTATTTATAATTTATGAAATTTTGTCAAGATTGAAACCCTATACCCTAAATTATATACCCTAAACCATTTAGGGTATAGAGTTTAGGTTTTGAATAATTGAAAATTATTGTAAGATTACATTTCGTATTATTATTATTAAAAATTTTAATTAAAATTAATTTTATTTAGTTTATTGATAATTTATAAAATATGTGTGAAGATTGAACACAATACCCTAAACTCTATACCCTAAACTATTATGGGTTTAAAGTTTAAGTTTTCAATGATGAAACACATTTGAAGATTATATTTTTATGTTATTATTATTATGGAATTTAAAAATTATTTTAAGATTTTAATTTATTTTATTTNTCAACATTGAACACTATACCCTAAATTGTATACCCTAAACCATTTAGAGTTTTGAATTTGAATGTTTGAATCATTATATTTTGTTATTATTAATGCAAATATTTCTAAAAAGTCCTTTTATTTTGTTTATTTATAATTTATTAATATAATAATTTATAATTTTTGTTATTATTAATGCATATTTTTCTTTTTTCGAAAGTACACAAATTAATGCATATTTTTCTTAGAACTCCTTTATTGTGTTCTTTTTATTGTTATTATATATTAATAAAATTGATTGTATATTGAACAAAAAATATTTAAAATTAAGAAATGAAGCAAATTTACCAAAGTAAAATTTTCATAAACAAACAAAACATCAAATATTCAAAGTAGTACATAATACAAAAACAAACACAAACATAAACTTATTACTATACTAATTAAAAGGAGTTATTTGTGGCTTCTTAACCTAGCCACATCATCAAAAGAATCCTATTATAAAATAATGACACTTCTCATGATTAAGAGCATTTCACTCTTCTCAACGATAGAAAAAACACTATTTCTAATGGCCTAAATCTAAAACATTGTCCAATGGTCCATCTAAAAACCTATTGCCCTAATGATAATGGCCTAAATAAGCCCACTAATAATCACACGTCCTCTTCTCCCTTCGTCTCCAACAAGCACTGTCCCCAGAAATCCCAATCGTAACTGACTCTCTGCAACGTCGGCCCTTAACCACTACTCCTTGTCTCCCTCCGGCTATCACTCCCACTCTACCGACCGTTTCTCAAAAATTAATACCACCATTTACTGCTGCCAGTTACCAATCCTACACTTTTTTTTGTAATGTAAAAGTGATATTGCAACAAAAGTCTTTGTACAGAGAGTTTAGATCAAATCAAAAAAACTGCAGCTTAAAACAATTAGAAAGAAATAGAAACAGAGTAACTTGACACACAAGGAAGCTCTGTTAACGGACTCCAAGCCAAAGCTGAAGAAGCATATTTGGACCCCCGTTACCAACTGGTTGCAGGGAAAACAACTTGTCTCTAATGGAGCGATCAATTGTGGCCACAATCGAAAAGGATCCCGTTGGAATGTGACCATGTCGGCGCTTGTTTCTTTCCAGCTAAATCGCGTATACCATTGAATGAAAAATAAGCCGCAATAAGAGAAGATGTTGGCGAGGCAAATATGATGCAAAAACACAATCAACCACACCAGTCCAATCAAAAGTGTAGAAAGATCCCATAACTCCACGGGCCAAGCGCCTTCAGATTCCACACGAAAATGGACATGAGAAAAACAAGTGATCCCGAGTCTCTTGCGCATCCAGACAAAACACACAGTTAGTGGAACCACCATTGCTCCACACAGCCATACGAGCACCCGTAGAAAGCCGATCTTTCATGGCCAACCAGACAATAAAAGCTTCCTTTGTAGTAGCACCCTTAAACCAAACACCCGAGTGCCAAGGTACTTGAGGTGCAGCTTGATGTATCTGTTCCCAAGTCGCTTTAGCTGAGAAACTGGAACGATAAGAGGAAGCAGAATGCTGCCATAAAACCTCATCAGGTCCTGCCGAAGGCACTAGGAGACCATGCTCTTGTACTGCGCCAACCACTAAACGCAACGCATCCGACCACAACTGCCTAAACCTCCACCCATTACCAAGAACATCTGCGACAGTAGAGCCCAAAGAGATCCCCATATCATGTGGCCCACTCACACCTATGATATCAATTAACCTCCCAACAGGGAGCCAAGAATCAAGCCAAAAATATGTTGTTTGCCCATTATGAACAATCGATCTAGTGAAACCCATAACCTTGTCTCTAAGCTTTAAAAGCTTTTGCCAAATCTAGGAGCCAGAGGAGTTACGAGCTAACCAAAAAGACCCTTCGCAAATCAAGTGACGCCTCACCCAATTTACCCATAACGACGAGGAAAAAGAGAGAAGACGCCAAAGCAGCTTATAACCCGAGACCAAATTGACTTCAGAGAGTGGACAAAAGCCCAAACCCCCCTTAGCCTTAGGCTTGCAAACATCGGCCCATTGAACCTTACTTTCCGAGCATTTAGTTACAGATCCGACCATAGAAAAGCAGAGCACAAATTATCAATCTCCTGGAGACAACGACGAGGAAGACGGAAAGCGGATAATCAAAATTGAGTGACACTTGAGATAACAGAAAGCAACAATTGTATCGACCCGCGAACGAAAGGTAGAGAGTTGACCAAGACTGAAACCGTATACGAATCTTCTCTACAAGAGGAGCATAGTCTTCGGCCCCCATCCTCTTCGTTGTAAGTGGTAATCCCAAGTAGCTCACAAGGAGAGATGTAGCCGCAAAGCAAAACCGTGAAACAATCTCATCACGATGCTCAGACGTGGTACCAACAACATACATAGACGATTTCTCAAGACTAATACGAAGTCCTGAAATTGTTGCGAACTTTCAGAACACATCCACAACCACTTCAATGAAGCTAAGAGAGCCATCAGTGAACACCAGGATTTCATCCGCAAAGGACAAGTGAGTTAGGTTCAAAGATCGACACTTCGAATGATAACGTAAGGCACCCTCAACCGCTGCTTTATCAAGCAATGCTGATAATACATTCATAGCCACCACAAAAAAATATGGCGAGAGAGCACAACCCTCCCGCAACCCTCGCTTACTAGGAAAAAACCCCACCAATTCGCCATTTACCTGTACCGAGAAAGAGGCAGTGGATATGCACGTAAAAATCCAGCGGATAAAAAGTTCCGGGAAATCCTTAGCACGAAGAACCATACGAATAAACTCCAACTGGACGCTATCAAAAGCCTTTGCGATGTCAATTTTCAGAGCAGTCCTGGGAGTAATATTCTCTTTATGATAACCATTTAATAGCTCACTTGCTAGAAGGAGATTTTCAAGAAGTAATATATCCTTAACGAAGGCCGATTGATTGGGAGCAACAAAAGTGGTAAGTGTAGTCTTAAGACGATTTGCTAACAGCTTCGAGATAACCTTATACATAAGATTACAACACGATATTGGCCGATAATCACGCATTTCCAACTCATCTGTATTTTTGGGTATAAGAGCAAGGATAGTGGCATTTGCTCCGTTTGGGAGGTAGCCATTGTGGAAAAAATACTGAATAGAAACCGTAAAATCAACACCAATAATTGGCCAAGCTGCTACATAAAACTCCTTGGTGAAACCATCGGGACCTGGTGATTTGTTAGAAGGCATATTAAACAACACAGACTTTACCTCCTCTATTGCTACGGGTTGTGTTAGACAAGTCTGATCCACAGGAGGACAATGATAGTGGAGTAAACCTTGTAGCTGAGAAAGAGTAATGCCATTGTAATCCTCTAGTTGGTGCTGTAGAAAGCTTTTGAACCATGACTCAGCCTCATCTTTTATATCCAACAGAGAAGTAGCAAGAGAACCATCCGGTCTTTGCACACGACGAATCACATTCTTAGCAGCTCGAACTTATGCAACTCGGTGAAAATATCGCGTATTCTTATCGCCCAACCGAAACCAGTGGACTTTTGATTTTTGTTTATAGAAAGATTCTTCAAGCTGACACAAAATATGCCAACGATCCAAAGCCAGGGACTCCGCCGCGAATCCAGCGGATGATGGTGTTTGTAGAGCTTCTATTTTCCGCTGGCACAAGAGATCATATGCTTCTCGGACTCATCTTGGCAGGTCACCAACTGTGCTCCTTGAAAGATTATGTAACTTAGGCTTTAGTGACTTTAACTGCTTAGAAAACCGATGAATAGCAGCCCGCGAAAGGAACAAACTCTCTGCTTCCTTCCAGCGATCAGCAACTAAAGGCAAGAACTGTTCTTTACTTGCCAACAATTTATAAAACTTGAAAGGCTTCTTAATCGAGATTCGAATGGAATCAAGCTTGATGCGACAATGTAAGTGATACGAAATCCCACCACCCTCAAAGACCGCATGTGACGTTGGAAAAAACGATAGACACTACTCACTAATAAGAGCTCAGTCAAGTTTCTTACTAATTGGACCACCCTCCTGGTGATTTGACCAAGTGAACTTTGGACCATTAAAAGGAAGATCAAAAAGTGAGCACTCTGATACTACTTTTTGAAAATCCACCATTCAACTTGTAACAAAAGCTGGCCCCGGATGCTCATCCGAAGACAGTGTCTCATTGAAATCACCAACAATAACCCATGGCTTATTGCGGAAAATCGGAGAGCGATGTCGAGAAACATTCTCCCATAACACTTTCCGATCAGCAGCGAAATTAGATGTATAAAAAAGGAACATAGGAGCTCATAACTTTTTCCAGGATCGAAACCGCACATGTGACAAGTTGTGATGATTTAAACATTGGTGTGACCATGATATCATCCTTCCAAACAACCCAGATACGACTAAGTCTATGATGTTCGTAATTCGAAATTAAGGACCATCTTGGAAGAGCTGAAGAAAGAATCCGAGCTGCCTTAGACTTCTTAAACGAGTCTCAAACAAACACCCTAGAGATAAAGTTGAATGCATGAAAAGATCTTTGAGAACTTCATGTTTCCGATGTTGATTAAACTCGCGAACATTCCAAGCGAAGATCATCATTGAGACTTCTTTTGTGTACCGCGCTTTCCCTTTTTAGTGTAAATTTGCTTGTCCTTGTTGAGGACCATAGACTCTTCAAAAAATCTGTTCATGCCTTTATTTGCTCGTGGCAATGGCTGACGCAACGGAGGATCCCCTCTAACTAAGCCGTGCGATGGCTCCTGAGATGAAGACGTAGCGCCTGACTCTCTAGCCACTAAGAAATCTGTTTCGTGCTCTGATTCAACAGACTCCGAAGCCACTTCTTGCTCCTGAGCCTCTGCTTCCGACTCCTCAGACCTTTCATCTTCCACATCTTCCGAGACAGAAAACCGCGATGGTGAGATATCAATATCTTCCACAGCCGGTCGTTTACAGTCGCTACGTGATGACTTTGTGGGAGACACTTCAGTCCATTCACTAAAAGGAGCATCGACACTCTTTCCATCAACCTTATCTTTGAGAAGCAATTTTAGTTGCTTGTCATGCGTATCATGAATTGACGAACCAACAGCCAGGACCATTCTCCACGAGTAAAGTTTCTGGCTGTGGCGAAGAAACAATAGCTTCGTCTTGCGGCAGAGCACTCTGCTTTTCTGGCGACTTAGGAGAGACCACATCATTTAAAAAAGTAAGAGAAAGAGGATTTTGAGCATTCTCCACCAAAGTCACTATCTCGCCAGGCTCAATATCTGAAACAGTCTTTTCCACCTTAGAAGTGTTCAACTCAACTACCCGAGGAGATGAGGACTGTGTGTTAGCATTGTTAGAACACTTAGCGTCATTATGCCCCCACTTATGACAAATCATACATTGCGGAGGGAGCCACGGATAAAAGACCACCACCTTTGCCGTGAATCCCTTCTTCGACTTAAGGTTTATCTTCTTTGGCAGTTCCTTGGTCAAATCCGCTACCACAAACACGCGGGCCTTCTTCAAATTTGTACAAGCCAAAGTAGTAGGGTGTAACCTTTTAGGATGACCTACGACACTAGCTACAAAACCCAACCCCTCCTCCGAATAGAGTTTTGGTGGGACATTTTTTGAGATCCACCCAAATAGGTACCGAAGAGAGAATTGGTTGTGTGTCGACAACAACCGGATTCCACGCAGTGACTACCAGTGGGACATTAGCAATACTCCACATGCCACGACGTAGAACTCTGTTTCTACATGTAGAATCAGCGATTTGAAACTTCATTGTAGTTTCATTCATAACGTATATGTTTTTGTCACCTAACGTCTAGATTTTGTTAACAATGACGTGCACCTTGGCTACATGAGGCACAATGTTAAGGAAATGGCCAATAACAAAGTTACTCCATAGCGGCGGCGAGTCCTCAACGATGTCATCATGAATATCAATTGAAATAGCGTCGTCACGGATCGAGATTGGAAAAACATGCTTGCGTAGAGTATCAGCTGAAGAGGATGCCAAAAAAACCCATGATCGCGTAGCTCCTGGTTGAGAGGAAGAGACTTGACCAGAGGGCAGGAGACCCTGGCCGATCGAATCCATGGAGACCCTAGAGACCACCACAAGAGCCGGCGGCGGCTGGAAAAACGCAGGAGAAAGCAACTGACCTAGAATCGCCTTAGGAGTCTCCTTCCGAGAAAAAAGGAAAATCACCTTTACCAATCCTACACTTTCCTCCCAACATCTTATGAAACCCTCATCATATAAAATCGCCTCATCTCTTTCTCCCGAAACTTCGTCGACCTTGAGTTATACGTATATTTTGATGATAAATTTTGCTAGCAAAAACTAGAATTCTCAACAAATCCCTGAAGCTACCATGGCACCTTCATCCCCAAGAACCATCCTACCCCGACAAAGACTACTTCTGCGGAATCTTTGTGGTGGATATGCATATGTTTTCTGTTCTCTCTCTCTTAGTTATGTATAGACCATTCTCATTGTTTATCTTCTCATCATTCAGTTGATATAGCTCACTCTCTTTTCCTTTCCACAACAATCTTATGTTCGTTATCCAACTTGATGTGTTTCTTAAACTGTTTGTCTGTGTTGCAATGTTTAGATTTGGAGTGATAAACGCAACAAAAAGAAACCCGCCTATAATGCCTTTAGTGATGACCCCTGGAGGACCTTTGGACCTTTCTTCTGTGTTGTTCAACAAAAGAACCGCATTATCTTTATCGGACAACCAATTGACGTACATGTTGCTCAGAGACTCATATCTCAGTCTGTAACCCTGACATCTATTGATGATAAATTTGGCTAGCCAAAAATTATTTTCCCAACCATTGTACGCTATGAAATGCCAAATACTGTCATGATACATCATGTCACAAATTGGATGTGGAGTATGGCTCTTGAATCTTATATACATTATTATAGTTGTAACCATACATGCTCATTGACTGTAATTGATTTCTTGCAAAATTTATTTTGCAGGGCCATGTGGAGAACGAGAGGAGACATGTGAATGAAACCATCGAAGCCGGACAATTAAGTCTCTTTATTCTCATGCTTCTTCCTTTAAGAATATATTTGAAGACTTGAGCCTTTGGGGCTAAAAGTTAACTTTTTGATCAGAGATGGTTTCATTTCCGCATATGAGGTCAGTTGCTGCAGACAATCAAATAAATCTAATGCATTGACTCGAAGATCTTTCTAATGAGATATGGCTCACCGTTAGTTGTCACGATTCAAAACCAATCTCGAGGCATAGCTCGTGAAATTTGTATTTGTTATGTTCACCATGATTAATTTTATACCAACGTTGAATTCCACATGATTTCTCTCTCATGGAAGCACTTGAGTTCAAACTCATTGATGGTCTACTGGAAACAGAATATTGAAACAACATACAGGACAATGCTAAAAAGATCCAATTTCATTTGAATATGAACATCTCTAATTAATATTTTCCAGAGACCATTTGGTTTTCTTTTGTTTTACAATCTAATCAGTCACCACCAACGACCTGAAGAAACAAGACACCTCCAATTTTCAGATTCTTATTAATAATAAACGTTGTTAAAAAAACTTGAATTTGTATATGGCTTTTGTAAAAAGAACGAGAGAGATAAAAAAAAATTTCAAGTTAAGTGTCAGTAGGTAAAGAAGTTACTCATCGACTTTTGCTGTTTGAATGAAAAATTTTGGATTATATGAACAATATTTACTCTTTTCTTTCTAATTTTGTTTTTTTTTTCTTTTAAAAAAGAAGGATTTAGCTGTAAATTATAATCCATATACCATATTTCTACACTAATCTAGTTTTTAAAAGGTCTGAGTACGTGATTGATTCAGATGTGCTTTACATGTCACTGGTTATAGACAATTCATAGTGTAAATTCTTGCCATGATATTGACACTTGGTTGATGCTTCAAAGCTCACAAGCCTTATTTGGACATCAAGAAATGTGAGTTGTAAATATATGCGGCTCGAATGATGTGTAAAAGCCCGAAAATTCCACAACTTGCTTTCTCTTTTTCTCTGCACGACTTACAGATTCACTCCCCGTATTGCCGTTTTTGACATTTTCATATTTCTTAATTGGAGTGTTTAATTATTGTTGGCATGTTTGCAAGGAGAATTTTACTAAATATTGATCTTATCAAACAAGTTATGAGCGGCATCATCATCGACACTACGTGTGAGAATGCCAAAATATTTTGATCTCTGAGAATCAACTTTCTTTTTTTTTGCATCAAACTCATTCACTAAGATCTGGTCAAGCGCTTCCCGCTAGGGGAGGCGGCGCAACCGTGGTGCTTACATGAGTAAAAGTGAGTTTTTTTTTGTTTTTGCTTTTTTGGCTAGGGTGTCTGCGGTGACTGTTGAGTTTTATCTTTGATCTTGATTGAGTTCTTGTTGATTCTACGCAAACTAAAAGTAAGAGACACAAGTTTGTTGACCCAGAGTTTGATTTCTCTACTCTCTGGAGAAGGAACTAAACCATCATGCTTCCACTATCTTCCTTAGCCTTTTTAATCGACAGAGACTAACACTTTGCTTTGCTTGTTTCAAGTTCATCAAGCAAAACATAATGGATCAAGAGAGGATTACAAAATGAGCTAGATCAAGAGAATAACAAAACCAATTAAGGGATCTTCAAGCTCCTTGTCACCTCTTTA